>JABYQE010000261.1:0-20572 GCA_022376435.1 Amylocystis lapponica
CAATATTCAGCTCGGGCTCAACGCGCATTTTAATGTGATAAGCAGAACAACATACCTCCCTCTCGGTGGGCTGCACTTGTCCGTCTTGGCGACTGTTCACCACATCCCGGGCGACCTAATAGACAATCCCAAAATTTAGCTCGGGCTCAATATGCATTCTGTTGGACAAGCAGGACAACACACCTCCCTCTCGGCGGGTTGCACTTGTCCGTCTTGACGACTGCTCACCACGTTTCTCTCGGTAGGCTGTACTTGTCCATCTTGGCGACCGTTCACCATGTTCCTCTCGGTGGGTTGCACCTGTCCGTCTTGGCGACTGCCCATCACGCTCCTCTCGGTAGGCTGTACTACTTGACGACCGTTCACCGAAATCGTTTCGGTAGGCTGCACCTGTCTGTTCACCACGTTCCTCTCGGTAGGCTGCACCTGTCTGTTCACCACGTTCCTCTCGGTAGGCTGCACTTGGCGACCGTTGATCGCATTCCTCTCGGTGGGCTGCACTTGTCTATCTTGGCGGCTGTTCACCACATTCAGCGCGATCTAACGGACAATCTCAACATTCAGCTCGGGCTCAACGCACATTCTATTGCGACAAGCAGGACAACTTACCCCCCTCTCGGTGGGCTGCACTTGTCCGTCTTGGCGACTGTTCACCACATTCAGTGCGACCTAACGGACAATCCGAAAAGTCAGCTCGGGCTAAACGTGTATTATACCCAAGCAGTACGACACACCTTTCTCTCGACGGGCTCGATTTCTCTGGCACTTCCCAACGCGCCCTCGATGTTGCGCTGGAATGGGCTACCGAGTACAGCGGCGACGAAAAGCGAAGTCACGACAATGCGGAAGAGCATCCTGTCAGCTGAGTGTGAGGTGCGAGTTGGAGTATTGTGCGAAGTATGAGATGAAGCTTAGTGCAAGAGACGCACTTAGGTTTTATATGGAGTATGTTCCTCGGACTTCGTATGCCCCTCGGACTTGAAGATCGTAAATGCTTCTTGCACTTTGTCTGGAGTTTCAACAGCGGGTGCTATACCGACGCTAACACTGAGTATGTGGCGATCTATCTTGATGAAGTTGAAGCTGAGACGCTGGTTCCTGGCACGAGAAATCAAATTCGCAGCACTTTGTATCCTGCAAATACTGTAAACATCGAACAGGATGACGCACTGACAGTAGGATTACTCACAGGTGTAGAATCCCGCCACACGAGTGAGTGTTCCCGCAGGGACGAGTGAGCCGAAGGTCGATCCATGCACATTCCCGGTGGAGCCAATAGTACTAGTACTTCAAGGCACAGGCTTTATGAAATCGACACCAACCGTGCCGTTTCAGATCTTCTCTCTCAGGTCTCGTGGGTACAAAGACATGCTGTATCTGTGAAAATCAGTTGACGATCGTTCTGCCGCGCTCCGGATCCAGGCCGTCCAGCAATTTTAAGACCAGCGAGGGGTCGCGGGTACGGTATGCGCTGGATAGTAAGGACGTTGGCAATATAATCCCCCTGATGCCATCAAGCCATTCGAACGGCAGACGTGTCATTCAATTTCAGTCACTGCCAGTGAATACCTGCCATTGCAGGTTCAATATTTTTCTTTACAGCGTAATCGGGAAACCTTGACGTGCGCCACTTTTTTTCTGGTGCGTGCGCCCGGCGCCTACCTCGGCTGCACCTCCAACTCTCCCGGCCTGCACTTGGCCTGCGATTGATTGTTGTACCAGAAAAAGTACAGAATAGACATAGCACTGTGTGTGTGAGAGAGGCCGAATTTCGCACGTTGATCGGAACATTTTGTCTTTTCGACCCATAAATGGTTGAATTAGGTCGAATGTTCCTTTTGAGACGCATTTCCGTACCCGCAAAAAAGTACTATTTATGAGCTGTACTTGGGCTATTAATCTGCCAGACTACAGTCACCACGAAGTCCGTATGTTGCAACGGGCTTATTGTAATTATTTTGTGTCCAGACCGCAATGAATCAAATATTTCAACAGTCCTCTACAGCTCATTGTGAGAATGGAGTGGATCGTTCTTCTAAGCCGCAGTATGTGATGAGGTGCATGGAACTCAGGCTCTGGACGTCTGTAGCAAAGTCAGTGACCAGCCCTCACGGCATCAATGTCGCAACACACCAATGAGATTGCTCCTCGAGGTCTTCTACAGACGCCGTTGCCCCGTTGTCGTCGAACCACTCATTCGTCTCCTTGATCATATCCAGGAGGGACCACTTGTCCTCGTCCTCGAGCTTACCACCAAGGTTGTCCTGGTCGGCGAGCCGAGACTTGAGGCCGAAGACGAATGACGACAGGCTGTTGAGCGTTTTGATGCGCTTACGCTGGGCCTCCTGTATTCGGGACGGCACATTGTCAGCACGGCTATGACCGGCAGCAGGTGGGATGCTTACATCCACAGCAGCGAACTCCTCGGCTCCCTTGACCATCCGGTCAATCTCTTTAAAGGTCAAGCAACCTTTTTCGTTCGTTATTCTGGCTTGCCACCGAAGCCGAACATAAGCACATCATCTCCGAAGAATATTGATAGGCTGTACTCACGTCCCCTTGTCGGAGGCAGCGACGCGCCGCATGATACCTACGTGCACCTCCATCGTTAGAATATACCCAAACTGAACGAATGTGCGGCGTACCGTTGGCATCAATTCGAAGGTGACTTCGATCTGGGGAACACCGCGAGGCGGGATGCCGGAGAGCTGAAACTTGCCAAGTAGGTTCTTGTCCTTCGTCAAGAACACTCGCCCTCGTACACCTGGATCAGCACAGTTGGCTGGTTGTCCGCTGCCGTCAAGAAGCTGCGGTCGTGTCAATTAGTACGAATCACGTAACCGTATGGAATCAGTGAGATTACATTGACCAGGACGACGTCGCCGAGGGTCTCGTCACCGGAGAGATTACCACCCCGGACCGCAGCACTGTAGGCGACAACTTTTCGTCGAGGTTGATGCCCTTGGAAGGCTCTGTTCCAAAGTATTCCTTCGGGAGCTGCTGGACCTTGGGGATACAAGTCGAACAGGCCACTGACGAGGACAATCTGCAGAAACACTGGGATGAGTATGTCGCATTCTTACAGCAGGGAGATCCACATACCTCGTTGATGTCCTGCTTCTTGAGGTTCGCATCCTTGAGCACCTGCTCGACGGGCTCCATCGTCTTCCTGAACAGATCCATGTTGAGCTCCTCAAACTTCGCCCGAGTGAGCGTCTCCGTGACGTCGTTGCTGCCCTCAAACGACTCGATCTTGAGCCGGGTGGACTGCTGGCTGGACAGCGTGTGCTTCGCCTTCTCGACCTGGCGCTTGAGCTTTCCCAGCACGAGCTTGCCCATGATGTCCGTGCCAGACTTCTTCTTGTACTGCTTGATAATGTACTCCATCACGCGGTCTTCGAAGTCCTCGCCTCCGAGGTGGGTGTCATCCCGGGCCGCCGTTGCGAGCACCTCGAACACACCGTCGTCGATCGAGAGCAGAGACACATCGAAAGTTCCACCACCGAGGTCGTAGGCGATCATCTGAGACTCGCCGCTCTTCTTGTCTAGGCCGCCGCAGACTTAGGATGGTGTCTCGGAATCATCTACGAAGACTGCCCGAGCAAGTGGTCCACTCCGATCGATGATGCCGTACGAGTTGCGCTGTGTATCGTATACCCGGCCGACGACACATTGAATTGATGCGAGATCAACAACATCGAGGGCTCCGTCGTCCTTGTAGAATACTCGTTGCACGTCGGATGCTTCTTGAGTCTTGACCGATTGTATCGCTGCCAGTAGTAACGTGCTTGCCTCATCAGTGCGTAGCTCTGCAGAAGGGGGTAGTTCCAGAACAAAGATACGGCGGAGTTGCCCGTAAAAATCCTGTGGCACAAACTCCGGGGTTCTGCGCCGCTGCGTGGCGTACTTGTCAACGAGCAGTTGGTACTAACGAAGAAGTGTCTTGAGTAATGTACACAAATGTGATGGACAAAGAAAGTCACATACTCGCACATATGTCGCATCACGACTGTTCTCATTCATGGCCACGAGTTCCGAGGCATGAATGGTATCTCCACCATCAATACGCTGAACCTTCCCCCACTGCGAAAGTACGTGCGGGACATATTTGCGTGCGATTGCCATAGTGACGTCAAATCGTGTTGCGAGACAGCGTGCGACTTTCGTATGCATAGTCTGTGTGACTGCTTCAACCCGATTGGGAGGGAGAAGGATGCACTTGGGGTCTTGCCAGTGAGAGGATTCTGGTCAGAGACTTCAAACATGTAGTCAGGAAAGAAGACCTTACAAGCGTTATTGCGATACTGTACTGCTGGCTCGTGGTTCTCCGGATGGCTGCAAAGAGCCAATTCTTCCCGTAGGCCATATAGAGCTTCAATTTGACGTAGCTGTGCCCAGTCGATGATGTAGCGGCTGAGGCTTGCGTAGGGAAATCGACGGGTCTTGACTGCAGGCAGCAAGATTCCACAGAACCGCTCCATGGGAAACTCCCACGCCGCCCAAACGGGTCCCATGACAGCAATGCTGTCCGCAATGTGCAGTAATGCGTGAACTGTGAGGGGACAAGTTGATATGCGTTCGGGGTGATACTGGTAATAGAACCTTACGGAGAGGGGTTAACCTTACAAGGAAATTGCACTGGAAGCTGGACACATTACTTACCGTTCAAACTCTTCGACCCACTTGATGAAGCCTGTGCGAATCTTCGCGATATCCTCATTAGTGATCGCAAACTGCAAACACATGTTCAAGAGTTCAACAAGGTCCATAAAATGTCGGTAGTACTTATCCTGTGAAAAGCGGTGACGCAGCAGAAAGGGAGCAATGTAGAGCGTCCAACTCGACCACGTTTCGGCGGTGAATAGACTACGTTCGGTGACAATATTCGGCACCCGTGCGCCAAACGCGGAAGGGATCATGGCACCAGAAGCTGCTCCACATGCCCCGATGACCTCCCAGGCTTTAGATGTGAGAACGAAGGGCTCTTTCGTGATGTCGATGTCCTTGAAGGCACCTGTCCATAGGTCTACCAGATTTGGGATAAGATTTTCCCAAATCAGATGCATGAAACCATAAGGAAAGGAGAGAGGGAACGAGAGCGAAGAGAGGGCACTGAGCAGTGGGACTCCCTTGATGCCATACTTTTTGCTAAGCCTTTCTGCTTGAGCATTCGAAGGTGCAGCATCAACTTCACGAGCTTGCTCGAGAAACTCGGTGTGCGTGCGAGTTGGAAGAGCATGTGGGTCATACCGGGAAGGTGGATTGAAGGCACGGCGATCGAGCGGAACATATAGCGTCTTCGTTAGCTCGTTCCGCACGCCCAAGATCTTGCACATCCGGCATGGACAAACTCCGTTATGACCCTTCATGCGCATGATTAGCGACATGGCCGGGATGTCACCAAACACAACGATCAAGTAAGCACGGAGGAGGAATAGAGTGTGGGAGAGCGAGTCGAAGGCTGAGACACCGAGTTCCAATTGGAGGAACTCTTCGAGACCTGGAAATAGGAATGAATCCAGGTCGGCTGGCTTCTTCGGCCCCGGGATGATTCCTATACAAATCAAGTAGCGCTTCTGAAAGCGCTTCTCCGGCGGCAGATTATAATTGAATAGTAATAATGGCCATGCCGTATGTTTGCGGGAAAGACGGCCTTTGAACGGCGAGAATCCATCCGTAGAGAGGCCTAATGCGATGTCGCGTGGGTCGGAGAAGAAACAGAAAGGAAGCTCCTCCTGGTCAACGGTGACCCGCGTGTGGAGCAGACGTCGATACTGGGCGCCATCGAAGATATCTGTGGTGGTACCATCTTGATGGACATGTTCGTGAGCCCGATAACGCATCGATGTTGCTATTGCAGGGTTGGCGAGCATGGCACGAAGGCGGGGGATGAACGGAATGTATATGAAGACTTTGCGCGGTTTGCCTTGTGCATTGCGACGAGGTTCCTTGCACTCTGGACATTCGGATAGGTTTGCATACACATTTCCGACATAGCAAATACAACTGTTGATGCAGCAGTCATATCGGACAGGCTTAAAGCCCGCGAGGAACCCTACACGACGTCGTGTTTCTGGAAGCGATTTGAGTCCCGGTAGGCGGAAAGCCGGAGCGAACTTCGCAAATGTGCTGTCCGATAGGTAATCTTGATTCTTGAGCGAGAAGGCACGCAGCAAGTCTCGATCGGCATCTGACAGCGCTCCGTTGCCTGTCCTAGTTGAGTGGATTTGACTGTCATCAAGTGGACAACAGATGACTCACCGCTTTCATAAACTTCCTGCTCGAAGTTCTCGCCCAGAAGGTCCCATGCAGAAAGCCCGCCCTCTCCGTCTTCATCGTCATAGAGATCTAGAAGAGTGTCGAGGACCGTATTCTCATCCTCGTCCTCACCGGCATCGAGGAACCCTGAGTCACCATCCTCAAGATTCCCACCATCTTCCCCAGATCCGCTGTCTGACTCTGAGTCAGACTGCAGTCCGAGTCTTCCCAAGCGGCCGGCGGCGGCGGCTCCCCAGCGGCCATGGCCCAAGCGTTCGGCGCGTGCGGCAGCTCTCACTGATCGCCGTTGACGGTTCAGAACATTGCCGGAATGGTTCTCCAGTGAGTCCAAGTCCGCGTCATTGATACCGTTTCGTGGAGGAGATCTTGGTGAAGTCGACGGAGGCACCATCTGATCCTCAATGTCAATGTCAAGGGGGAAATCCCTTGTGGGCGATGTAGCTCTCGTTGAGAGCTATCCCATAAATCAGTAAGGACAATATACAAATATAACAGTAACAGGACACGCACATGTGGACCAGAGCCACCCGACAATCCATCATGAGCCTGCACTTCCGCTCCCGTCTCCCCTCGGAGATACTTGCGTGCTGCAAGGATGCTTGCAGCAATATTTGCTGGGCCTTTTCCTCGTAAGTGACGGGTCTGCGTGGATGCAGATACGTCTTTGCCGCAGCCACAATTGCAGAGTGTTAGGCGAGAGGTACGTGATGTTCTTGATGACTGTGCGGGCATTGCTACCTGGATATTTTTACTTTAGAGGATTGTCAGTGTATAAAAAACAATAGACACTCACAAGAAACAGACGACCGATGCAGAAAAAGGAGCGGAAATGCGGAAAACATAAGATCTGATCATACTTAGATGGTTGCACTTGTACGCAAAGTCCCGACCCCGTTGTCTCGCCACTGCACTTACGTGATGTTCTAGGCAACCAGTGAATATATAAACGGACTCTGTAAAAAATCACACACACTGGTCGCAACATCGACGTGTCACTGTACCCATTATCGGCCCCGCTGATTTTCCTGTCCACCGCCTCACACTCCCTAAGCCTGTTCTACTTACGATAGCTTGCTGGTATGGCACATGCTCCTCGAAAAGCAACGCAGCCCAGGCGGTCCGCAGCGCAGTCCAAGCGGGCAGGGAGTGGTAGGAAGCGGGTAGCAGAGCAGGACGAGAATGCCCGCCCTCCACCACCTCCGCCACTGGTGCCACCCCATCAGGACAACAATGCACCGCCGAATGGTGATGGGGATGTTCCTATGGGCGACGAAACTGAGGATGTGAGCTGTGCTGCTCTCAAAGCGAAGATCCAAGAACTTGAAGGTAAAACAACACTCACGAGATACATTGACTTCAGCTGAACACATCCCGAGTAGGTCAGCTCGCTGCCGCACGGTCGCAGGCCCCAGTGCCCGCTATGGTTCAGGTTGCTCGCCCCAAGGGGACTGCCGGTCAGCACTACAACCTACAGAACGCGATGGGACTGGAGGATAATTATGCGGTGTATAGAGCGATACGGGTATGTGCAAAGCTCACCACTGCCGCAGCACTTTCGCTAACTCGTTGATGAAAGGGCTGTGTACGAAACCTTGTCCGAGCAGCCCGGCTTAACAAGGATGTCCGGTGGAACCGTCAGCCTGTCGAAACACTGAGTAAGATTTTCAAGGTGGTGAGTACACAACACACTATCAACAATGTACTGAACTTACATTCTTCTATCAGGCTCGAAAAGAGTACCCGATTCTGGCGCGCTTCGCACACGACTGGCCCATCGACGAGCTTGCGAAGGCCTATCTCAAACGGCACCGCAACTACTGTAAAAAGACTCACCAGGACGCGATTGTTGATGCGATGAGTCGCGCCTTCGGACGTCACGGTGGATCCAGCCATGGCCGGCGCGGAGGAGGCAGCAGTGATGGCAGTGATGTTGAGATGGATGAGCTGTGAGTTGTTCAATGTGTCGTTCTCAGTTGGCATCGAGTCTGTTGCGTCCACATTACTAGTTCTTTGTTTTAATCCACTTCTCCCTTAATACTGCTGTTGGCCTTCTTCGTGTCCTCAGTGGTCATTGTAGCGTATACTTGGTTTTCGAGTGCTACCTCACAGTCGTTTAGTAGACATTTTGTGTCGCGGATTTCAAATCCATATATACAGTCATTCCTAGTATTGAATGCGCACTTCACTGAGTCTAATAAATGGTCCGCTCGAATGTCTTAAATTCGATTGAATGACTGCCGAAACATGGACCACAGAGGAGTGCCTATTCCAACCGCTTCGCGACTCAATTTTCGTCAGCGAGCCATGTCAAAAAAGATATGATCTGCAGTCTCATTCTGTCACTACAAACATACCACTATTGTGTACCCAATTCGTGTCATCTTTGATCTGTCTTGAGGACGAAAGTTCGACCTTCCTGCATGCATAGGTTGAGTCATTGTTCATCTCAAAATTCAGCCGCCGATGGTATCAAAACGAGCCGATGTGCGCCCGGAACAAAACTGCCGAAACTCGTCATATGCTGGTGAGTTTTTCGACCGTCTGATTGAGCCGTTATCCGCCCGAGACTGGGCAATTTTACGACGAAAAATGGGTAAAAACGCACCATTTTGAGGTCGAATCAATGGTTCAATTTAGTACTCTCTCACGCACACAGTGTAGGACATTAGTACATGAGTTCTCTATGTATTTCAATAGTAAATTCTGTATAACAACCCCTGAACATGCCATGTAGGATCCGGTATACAAGCAGCCTGAGGCTCGATGTTGCCTAATTTAGTCATTGACGGTGTCGGCAGCCTTAGCCGCCCGGCGATATCTGCGCAAAATAAAAAATGGCGCACGTCAAGGTTTTTTGATTACGCTGTAATAGGTATCGCGATTAGATGTGTGCGCCGTTTCAAATTCAAAGCAACGGGCTGCTTGCAGACCGTGAGTCTTCACTGAACTCGTTCATGTTCCGCATCTCATAACGTAAAGCAGAGTTCCGAGATGACTGGTGTTCTAAGCGGCAGGCGAGGTACGAGCCGCCGCGTAGAAGCTAGTCTAAGTGCAAATGCGGAAGGTGTGGCGCGCACCGCTCTCTCTGCGCGCGGCCACAGTGGACCTCAGTCGACCCTCGCATCCAGCATACGAGACCTCGGACTTGAGTTCCGTTCTTTCTTTTGACTTCTTTCTTCTAGTCTAGCTATACGTTACCCTACTATTCTGAGACTGAAATAATGGCTCGTATACTTCTTGATCCAAACACCTTGGAGTGCCCCGACTATGCCTCTGAAGCCTACGCTGCGATCCGGCAGCCCTTCATCGCCGGGGCCATGACGGATGAACAAGCCGTCGCCCTTTTGGTGAACAGCTGGACGTTCGGGAACAATGCCGACAAGGCGGCATGGCAGGCGCAGCTCGACGAGGATGCCGCAGCCGCCGAGGAGCGAGCACACCTCACGGCCGAGGCTGAGGCACAGCGTAAGGAAGCTGCGCAGCTGGACGCTGAACAGGTTCAGAAGGAGGACATGAAGAAGAATCGCGGCAAGTACGTCGCTATCCCGCTCCGTCCACCCCCGAAACGCGAACACGTCTTGCATCAGGAAAAAGGGTCTAGCGCTAAGGCGCTCTGAGAGAGGCGGGAAATCCCGAGAGCGCTTCAGGTGTTGTCAGAGCGTGCCAGGTGTACCCAGGTATACTCAGAGCGCTCTGAGAATATTGGCATCTCTGAGAGCATCCTAGAGTGTGCTAAAGTGTTTCAAAGCTTCAAGAGTACATAATTACCATATTGTCTGATATGCATACATACTAGTCCAGTTGTTTACTACAAAAGAGGCAGCGTTATCAAGAACATTGTCCATGGTCCAAGAATCATCTACCTCTCTCCCGAAGCTAGGGATGAGCATACAACTCTGACGGATACTGGTTAGAGGGACTATATTGCCAGCAGGAGCTCCATCTGGTAGTGTTCTCTTTTTGATAGTGTACATATTGTGGGTGGGGTCTGCAGTCGACTTGAGATTAGTGTACCATTCAACATACGCCAGTGGTTTCTGGAGCCAATTGGGGGGTGTTTGACCCATGCCCTGGCCCAGTGATACAGGAAGCTTGAAGATCACCCGCACACGGCCAATTCTGGTCCCTAAATATACAAATTATAAATCATTGTATAGAGATAACAAGGTAGACATACCGGAAAGCCCAGTGGATTCTGCACTTTCACCATGCAAAACCACCACCGTGTCAAACCTGCTGGACCCCTTGGAATTAGCAGGAGCAGCCTTGATTGTATCGCGCTGCTGTTGATCATCGGTGATCTCAGCAGGATGAAATTTGAAGGAGTGGAAGATGTCGAGACAATCAAAAGGAAGAACATGTTGTAGGGCTGAGCGGGAGGATGTTGGATTAGGAAGTAGGGTGTTGAGATATTCTTTGAGTCGTGCAGAGAGTCCTGGAGCGTGATGTTGTTGTTCTATATCTCGGATTAACTTGCCAGAGTGTGTGGGAGATTTTGAGAGCGATATCGTATTTGGCATTCCTTTATGGGGTGGTGGACTTGCGGGTGGAAGATTTGACGTCTTCTGAGTATCCATCCAGGTGATGTATGATTTGAAGGACGTCATTTTTTCCTGCCTAGAAAGCCAGCGCGTCATCTGTGGAAATTCATCACGTTGATTAGATGCGCGCCAGCCTTCTTTGGCAAAGTCTATGTGAAGACGCTCGAACATTTCGGTGTTATAGTTGTCGGTGGTGCCAAGGAGTTTTATAGACTGGACGTAGTGAAGGAGGGAGTGGAATTTGGGGATGTTGAAATGGTCGCGCATGTGGGTATGAATGAAGTACTCCTTGTTCTGGTGGAACAGGTCGAGCGCATCCTGTAGATACTTCAGAGTGGAGTCGTCATGAGTGCTGTACTGGGAAATGTAGATAAAGTCTAGAAGTCCCCGACATGCCAGAATACCTTGCTTAGGAAGAATTCCTACAAGACAACCAAGCAGGATTTTCGCCATATTCTTCCTCTCAGTACCAGAGATCTGGGAGAGTGCCGATATGCCATTCTTGAAGTGGCGGACTCCATAAGCAGGGGGGAGGCAGCGGATACGACAGTCCAGTTCGTTTGAGCTCATGGTACGCTCGCACCAGTTGACAATGTGCTTGAAAACACCCTGGTAGAGCTGATGGAGGACGTCGGGAGTGATGGCAAGATGTATGTCAGTGTGTGGGAAGTCGGTCCAGAAGGGGGTGTAGACGCTGCCTGACACGTCATGTAACATGCAGAACTGATGGAATTGAGATGTGGTGGTAGTTGTTTCTCGCGCCTCCTTGATGATGCCAGAAGTCCAGGTCTGTGTGCGTAAGGGAGACATCTGGCTGTCCTGGAGCCTATCTGCGGGACTTTGGCATTTAGGACATGTTCCGTACTTTGAGCAAGCAACAAGACATTGCTCTGGATAGTCGGCGACATAGGCGGCAATGACAGGATGGACACGTCGGATTTGCCCATCTCCACCCGTCATCTCCACGCCCTTCCTGCCTGCTTCTCGTAAAGGACCAAGGATGATACGCATGGACTCGTGGAAGAGCCGTTGACCACGCGCTCGATGCTCCTGTTGTGTGAGGTTGGACCGCGCAATCTTGTCAACAGAGAGATAACCAACCAGGACACAGGCATGACAGGAGGGTTTGCGGCGAATGGACTTAGGGAGATTCCCTAGGGTGAGATAGATAGGATATGCTGACTTCCCCCCAGAAAATTGGGTCAGTTGGGTCTTGTCGGTAGCAATGATAACAGGAGCCAATGTGGCATCCTTTCCAAGACGACTCTGATTGAATATCTTAGAAAGAAGCCATAGATCAAGCAAAGCAGACATACCTGGACCGCATGCCACCACATACCCGTCCACATCTCAGAATAGATACGATTGGTCTTTGAGTCGTCCGAGAATATCTTCTTTGGCCTATACACCATGTGTTGCGTGAGCGTAGGGTCTCCCCAGAGGCACTTGATGGCCTCCAGAGGATCCCGATAGCGTATGATATGGACCTGCTCTGAGCGATCCTGAAAGCGGAGATGTTTCACCTTCCAGATGCCCGCACGCTCCGGAATACGGTCCACCGTCTGAAGAAGTGCCCTGGTGTTATTGTACGACAGCCCAAGCTTCTCCTTGACCTACCACGCTTGTCAGATCCATCATCCGGTATTTTGTAGTAAGAACTCACCCCTGGGATGGCAAGCAGACGGTCAAAGACCTTATGACCCGGATTGTCTTTGATCATCCAATCTGCAATACGCCAGTCCATCTCTGAGGCAAATGGCTCATAGACGTTGGGCTCTCCATCTGCCATATCTACATCGCCATCGTCATCCTGACCTTCGTAGAAGAGTCGTTTCCAACGATCGTGCAGAGAGATGTTCATACGGATGACCTTGCCCGCTCCATGAGCTGTGTATTCCTCCTCCACACGAGTGTCTTCATCATCATCCAGAACTCTGCCCTGCACTTGCTGAGTAGATGCCACGGTGGAAGGCCCTGGGCCAGCTTCACCCATCCGTGGTTGAGATGTTGGGACAAAGTGGAAGAAATCTTCCTGTAAGTTCTCCATAGCTTCCTCCAGGTCTTCATCATCTTCGGTTGGTTCTGGGACCACATAGTTCTGGTCTCTCTCCTCCACTGAGATGTCGCCACCCTCCCACTGCATATCCACCCCAAGATCAGCCATTTTCCCCTTTCTGTACCACTTACAGGAACGGGCAGAACTGAGGTGCATATTGCGACCTGGAATTGTGGCGAAGGACTTGCCACAAGCTGGGCACAAGCGTTCATTGTGATATTCCATACGAGCTGGAAGATGGATAGATGGCAACTGACGAGGAGGATGACAATGTTATTTGAGTACAAACTATGGTAGCATATTCATCGATAACATACACGTGGACAGCGGACCATATGTATGTCCATATACCCTTATATAATGCACACGCCTGGTATATCAAGACAGATGTGTGAGTTCAACAAGCACCACACCAAAGACCCCGCTGAATGGCTTGCCCCGATGTCTGCCTCTGGGTACCCTAACTTCTCCCGGATGAACACAATGTCCGCTTGGGCACGCTGTGCCTTGGCGTTGAAGGCGTGCAAGTGCACTGAGAGCACGTTGAGGAACGCGTGCAGAGCGGACACGGCGGTGCAAGTCGGGTGTGCTGCAATCAGCCAGGACGGCCAGGGCGTGGGGACCGAGCCGATCTGCAGGCCATGTGCGGTGAGTGCAGGTAGGGGCGCTGGTGCGGGATGTGGTGTACGCACAGGTAGTGGCGGCAAGGCATTCACATGGACTTGCCAGTTCAGAGGCGTACTAACAAGGCTCCTGACCAGCTAGCAAAGGAAGGGCATGGACCAGTGCGTGAGCAAACCGGTCGTGAGCGAAGGACGACTGTGGAGCATAGATGGGCGTGAGCGAAGAATGGGCGTGTACCAAGGACAGGCATGGGATGAATCAAGGAGGTACAAATGGGCATGGAGAAGGGAGCCAACATGCTAGCGGATGTGAGAACTCGCATACAGGCAAGTGTGGACAAGGGTGGGCGGTTGTAGAAGACGGTGCATGCACTGATGCAACATCTGAACAAGATCGAGGGCTCGGTGCAGATGCAACAGATTATAAGTAGAGAAAAAATAATATGTGGACACAACTCACCTGCGCAGCCAACGAGCGGTACCAGACGGGACAAGTGTGGGCTGATCAAGAGAGACGCCCAAAATTCTGAGCACCTCAGAATTTTGGGTGTCTTGACATGTACGCGCCGCTGGCTGCCGCGCGTTCCTATTTGACATGACTTCACTTCGCCCAGTGACTGTGCCGACGCCGAGGGCCCGAGGACATTGACGTTAACGTTGTCGAGCGGTCCAAGTGGTCTGCGCGCCTCGCCGACCACTTCCTTCGCCATGAGTCGACCACCCGCTGATGCGGATGTGGAGCTCCTCGAGGCGGTCGACGCGGTAGAGACGAACAACGCAACCGAAGGAGTGGATGAAGAAAGAGGACATGTAGCCTAATTTCTTTGTTGTGTATCGGTGTCTCTCGCTGTCAGGACATTTGTCGTTGTCAGATTGTATGCTGCAACTATCATACTCGATTGCAGTAGTATTGCTTATGCTTCGTTATCAGAATGGAATGCTTTTGAACCGGTTATTTTTCTCGCGCTCGCTCGGCTTGCAAGTATTGATCTCACTGCGACATTGACTGAACCCTCAGATATTCTACAAGTCTGCCAACCATAGACGGAGACTCATGCAACAATTACCAGCGGTTTACAGCAGAGCCTCGCAGTTCCCCTTCTCCACAGCACCTTCGTCTCCCGCGAGCTTCTCAATCGGCTCCTTTGAACTTTTCCAAATCGCATTCTTCCCACTGCCACGTCCACTGCCCATACAGCGCCTCGCCGAGCTCCCGCAATCCATTGCGCTCGTTGTTGAGGTCGACCCCATCATAGTACCCTGGTGTGATGAACTCGCACAAATGGCCAATTACACAGGACCGCTGGACGACCGCGTTGGCAAACGGCAGCCGCACACTCTCGTAAATGCGCAGAACATCAGGGATGCGCGTGCGCGTTGCGAGTGGGTGGGTCAGGAGACGTCCGGGGATGTATACATCCTGTGGGCGGCTGTCAGGGGAGGGTTGTGCCAGGTAAAGCCAGCATACCTCAACAGCTTGGCCCGCACCTGCCTCGAGATGGGTCTTGGCTGCATGTGCCTGTCTTGATTTTATGTTGTGCTTAGTGCCAGATCACGAGAAACGCTCACCGCATCACCGAGTGCTATGTTCCCCGAGACAGAGAATGGGAGGGAGCCGATGCCCTCAAAGAGGGAGTCGACCTCGATGGAAGTCTGGGTTGCGGATGACAGTGTGTGCTTGGCACGCTCACAAGCGGTACGAAGACGACGCAGGGCACGCGGGTTCATGACAGATCTATAACAAATTGGTCAGCATGAAGACGGGGGTTCTTGGTGGCAATGCCAATGTAATGCTCAAGAAGGAGACATACGAGGGTGTTGTGTGCTTCTCCCCCTTCGTCCACTGGCGCTCTTCTGCAGTGACAGCCATGACTGCGAGACGCGTGCGCTGGGTCTGCAGCCGGTGCAGGTGCACCACCTGAGGGGCGTTGCTGGGACCCGGAGGTGCACCGCGTTTGAGGAGGGTTTCCAAGTGCCGGGGCACAGCTGCGCGAGCCGCTGCATGGAAGACGGTCATGTAAGCACACACACAGCCTGCAGGTGACATCACGCAACGCACCCTCGATGACCTTGGTGTCCGCCTCGCAGTGGAAGCTCTCCATGAGCATGGCATAGCGATGGACCTGCCACGCAAAGCTGGCTCGCGCACGCAGTGTTAGGGGATCTCCGGATCACTCTCGGGGCTTATAACCGTCTCTCGGGACTCTGAGAGTCCTTCGGGGCTTCCTCGGGACTCTGAGAGTCCTTCGGAGCTGCCTTGGAGGGCGCCGGATGTTCGGGGGAGGTTTCTCTGACATCCTCCGGGGTGGTCGGCACCAGAATACGGCCGTAGTTTCTATCTGAAACATTCGACATCTGCAGCATTCAGGTAAGTCCTATTTTCGGGCACTGGATGTGCCCAAAGTCCTGGAAAACGCGGAAAAATATCGTTACTCACCTTGATAGGCTTCAGGGATGGTCCGAGGGAAGTCCAGGAGGAAACAAGGGAGAGACAACAACAAACGAGCAAGAATGGGGAGGACGAGCGGAGGCACAGGGCGATTGCCACTGCAGCGCGGCAATTGCCGGCTGCACCCGCCCTAAACTGGCGCTCGCCAGCTCGTCGTCCTCCACTTCCCGCTCGCTGCTCGCTGCTTCCTCCCTCCCTCGTCATGTGCAAGCTCGCTAGGCCAGCGCCGTCACAAACGGTTGCTGGCCTGGCCTCGCCCAGACAGTTCAACGGAGGCGAGGGGAGTCCGCAGGCGCAGATGAGAGAGCACGTACCACTGTACATCGCCCTCCACGTCTACCCCATTCTACTCGCCCCGTGCGTTGCTGACAACGGCCCTCCAGGCTACGCCTAAGCTCTCTACGCCCATCCTATCCCTCCTCCACTATCTCCCGGCATTTCTGCCCTCAAACAGCCCCTCCGCGCTCGCATCCGCAGCGCGTTGACGCCCTCGGCTTCATCCCACTTGCCCCAAGTCCCGTTCAGAACGGCGCTGTCTCAAGACAGCGTCGTTCACAGACGGACCATTCATCCCCGCCCTCAAACAGCTTCTCCGCGCTCGCATCCGCGGCGCCTTCCTCGCCACGCGCGCGACATGCAGTGGCCCTACAGCCCACGCGCAGGCCTTCCATGCCCGACCCATCCTTCCTCCATCATCCCCGCCTTCAAACGGTGCCTCTGCGCTCGCAATCGCAGCACATCGACCGCCTTCGTCGTCGCGCTGCATTCAGCTACGCACTCAACAGTGCTATCATCTCCGGGCCTGTGCGCTCTCGGACGACCCTTCCCGCGCTCGCACCCGCAGCGTGTCCATGCCCCGGCCTCTTCCTGCTCGCCCACACCTCCTCTTTCGTCAGGGCATCCTTGCGTTGACAGACGCAGGCGGCATTCGGACATCCACGGCACAATGTGCCCCTCCTCACGGCGTTGCTCTCCATAGACACCCCGATGCCTTACAGCGCTGTTCAACTGCGAACGGCGCTGTCTGACAGCGTCGTTCATAGACGAACGGGTGTCCCTCCCCGCAAGGCCCCAGCGTGAGTCGAACGGCGTTATCACAGCATTGTTCGCAAGGAAATGGGCGCGTTTGATCGCAGCCAGCCCCGGCAACTCAACGGGCAACAGTGGCCCCGTGTTCGTTTGCGAGAGTCATCTTCTACACGCCCGAGTTGGCGGGCTCGGGCTCGTGGAACGCGGAAGAGGCGATCCTCGCCAGCAGCGTGAGCACCGTGTTCTTCCCGCACATGACCCGGAAGAAGCCCACCAGCCAGGGCCACACCTCCCGCTCGACCCCATAGGAGGTGCGCCGAGCGCGGTGCTCCATGTGTGTACAAATGCTCACCGTGTTCTGATTGCTGACGTCCCGTTCATCAGTGTCCTCAATCTTCTGCCAGGGGTGGCCCATCCCGGTGACGACACTGCACCGGCTCACGGACGGGAGTGTGTGAGGATGTGAGCATGCAGGAGGACGGGATCACGCGGGCACTGAAGGCGGTGCAGAAGGAGATGTCAGAGGTGCGCGTGCGGTTCCGCGCCGTGGACGAGGGGCGTCAGTGTGGATAGGAATATTATATGTACTAGTGCCAAAATATGTGCCTTTTTGTGGTCAGCTGTAAGTTTTAGACTAGAGGGCTCCTAAATTGGTTGCAACAAGGCTTGTGAGAGCGGATGCAAACATGTTGAAGCCCGTCTGAATCGCCCGCCAATGTTCCGAGATAGACGCCCAAAATTCTGAGGTGCGCAGAATTTTTGGCGTCTATCTTATTGACACTGCGGGTGTTTCGACTACGAGTACACGCTCATGCCTCCGGTACTCCTTTCTCTGGAGGAGCAGCTCATCCTCGCATCATACCTCCACTCTTTTGCTCAGCCCCCATTTCCTCCACCTGTAGCTTGCATTCTTGAACGTTTCACACCTGTTCCTGCTCTCGGTCCTCACTGGTTGCCCCAGGCGGCCCCAGGTCTTCTAACACCATCCCCCACCCCCTCAAGGGCGGGCTCCGAGGGTCCCTCCATCATTTTCCAAGCAGATCGTCACCGAGGTCCACAGGTTCCGGTAAGTAGTATTGGCACATTCCTTCTGTAGAACCCTACTCATACATCGGTAGCTTGCTTGTGGCCAAGCAGTGGCGATTGTAACGTCTACGGCCTACGATTCCGGCCCCCACGCTTGCACATTGTCTCCGCGCGGTCGCTCTCATACATTGTCCCTGCACCCCCGCTCTCGTACATTGTCCCCACGCCCCCGCTCTGGAATAAGGTCGGTATATGGATCTCCGCACAGTCACTCTGGCCCATCATCTCAGGTGCCCAGCCGCTCTCGCTCATTGTCTCCAGAGCATGGTCGCTCTCACCTGTTGTCTCCGATACATGATTTTGCTCACGCATCATCATCACCTCCACCTCCGTGCCGTCCCAATTCTGGTGCATCTTCTTCACGCTGTCATTCTGGTATGTAGCACTCATTATCCCCATGCTGCTGTTCTCATAAATGGTCTCCAAACTCCTGCCCTGGCTCTTTCTGCCTGTATGTCAGTGTCACCCCCAGGCAATCATTTGTGGCCTGAACAGTCATCAGGGGGGCGCTATCGTGTTCAGGGTGGCCGGACGGTTGTGCCATTGCCCCACCGTCCACATCAGCCAGCTGGACCAGGTGTGAAGGATGTAGCACATGAGGTGCGGGAGGTGGAGCGAGACAACGGTGAGGACCCCCCGCCGCCCCCTTTTGACCCACCGCCTCCCCGACAACGTAAACCTTGTCCGCGCGGCGGAAAGAAATTGCGCAAGAAGAAAAAGGACAAGGCTGTTGCTCCGCCGCCATCCCAGGATGTGGGGGAGGGTGATGGTGAGGGCGCCGAGGGAGATTGGGAGGTGACGGATACGCCCGCTCATTCCGGTCTTGATGCGGAGGCCAGCGAGGTCATATCACTGATGGCCCAGGGCTCTCTGAGCAATCTGGCCAGCCAGGACTGCCAGCGTTGGGTAAGTTCTATGAAGGGCCTGGTGTCTGGGAAGATGTGGGAGTCTGAGGGGGATGCCTTTACCACCAACTCACTCACCGCACTGGTACTTAGGTGCCAGAGAGGAGACACCATGTCCGGTGCTGTTTCCTTTGTCTCTGCCATCAACTATATTCAGTTGACGGCAAAGGTGACCAGGTACGTTTCCACCTTGTCTTGGGAGATATCCACCAGTAGTTGACACTCATTATAGCATAGTCAGGGCCAAGAAAGATAGGCCCAAGCTTACGAAGACAAGGGTCTGGGAACTATATGCTTCGAAGGACTGCAAAAAGAAAACCTTCATGGGGTGGGTAAATAATGGTACAAAGTATGCTCATCTTGCTGGTGCCGGTACGTCTTCTCCAAGAATATCCAACACAGTTTGAGCTGATAATTTAAGTAGGTTCAATCTACTTTCTCATGATTGTGGCCATGCGTGGTCAGAGGTCAAAAATCACCTCCATGCACTGGAATTCTATATCGGCCATTGCCAATGCATTGCGCTGTCCCCCTGCTGGTAAGTCTGATATCCTTGTGCTTTGAAGGACCTGGTTAACGTTTCTGGTAGATACTGACATTGGTAAAGATGTCACCACGCGTATTATTCCATTGGTGTCGTATTTGCGGTCCCAAATTCCCCTTTCCCTGTCCACCATGTTCTCCACTGCCCTCCTTCAGCAGTTTGGTCTTCCCTCAGAGATAGACTGTGGGGATCTACGCACCAGTGCCAAATTCTTTGACATCTTTCCCAAAAAGTGCGTATTTGCCTCTTTATTTCTAGAGCTTGTTTTGCTTATGGATCTTAGTGCTTTCAAGTCTCTGGAATTTTCTCCTGAGGCTTGGGGGCCTTGTCTAGATCCATTGCCAGATGGTGCGATGGCGCCTATGGCGCTACATCTGGTGACACAGACGGTTCTGGTTTCTGCCACTGGCTCCGTTCTTTCTCACTCCCAACCTTCTACCCGGCCCATTTCTCCCCTCTCTGACTCTGACAATGAGAGGGAACCCTTGCCTCAGCACGAGGATTCTCCCATGGATCAAGATACCCCTGATACGCTCAGGTGCTATAAGACCAAGTTCCAACCAGAAATTGAAGACAACCACCGTATTCCCTATCCCACTGGGGCCACGGCACGTAGAGCTTGGACGGATGAACAGCGTGAGTATGCTTCTCGGGCTCCAGAGCCAGCGACATTTCAAAATTTCTGTGAGAATGTACGTTCCGTTCCTAATGTCTTTGGTGCATTGCTCATTTCTTCTATTCACAGCTTGAGGATCTGTATGGATCTAAGGGCACGAAGAAGCGGAACACATATGTCACCTTGACTGATCAGGTCATTGACGGGTGAGTCTTCAACAACGCCATTCACAATTTGACTGACACGTATGCAGACATGACACTCTGCTATATGGTGCAGATAACAGTCTGCTGGCATTCGTTGCAGGAGACATGCCAGCAGAGATGCAAGATTCGCTGGAGCGCAATCTGCGCAACGCCTTTGTGGTTGAGGCAGAGGAGGATTGTGTCTTGCAGCCTCATGACAGCGCTACAGCTGAGGAAGGTTTCTTGTTTCCTGCCCTTC
>JABYQE010000262.1:0-20567 GCA_022376435.1 Amylocystis lapponica
AGTACGGAGTGACTAACCTTTAATGAGAAGAGGGCGCTGTCTCGTCGGCGTGAACGACGGCGAGAGTCTTGCGGTCGATGTCGATATAGCTGCGCGCGCGTACAAACTAGAACAGACAATCGATGTGGCAACAAGGTTTTCAACTATACAGTTCACAAGCCACCACAACCTACGGCACGTGCACACCTATCCTCACCGACCGACGAGCTCACCGCCACCAACGACGCCCACCCTTCAAGACAGTTCCCTCAAAACTTGTAAGTCGTCAATGTAGATGCGCAGGCGCGGTGATAGCCTCACCATATATCTCACAACAGAACAACCATGGGTCGCATGCACGCTCCCGGAAAGGGCATTTGTACGTTTCTCTCACCATACTTATGCACATGTCCCCAGACGGTGATGTTGCCGGTCAGCGTCCTCCGCACTCCCCTACCGCCGCGCTCCCCCCTCATGGCTCAAGACGACTCCAGAGGACGTGGTCGAGCACATCGCGAAGCTCGCTCGCAAGGGTCTTACGCCCTCGCAGATTGGCGTCACCCTCCGGGACTCGCACGGCATCCCCCAAGTGCGGTTCGTGACGGGTAACAAGATCTTGCGTATCCTAAAGTCCAGCGGTGCGCTCTTCCTCCGTTGCAGTCATCGACGATCATCTTACATTCCGCGCATAGGCTTGGCTCCGCAGATCCCGGAGGATCTGTGGCACCTCGTCAAAAAGGCAGTTGCAGTGCGCAAGCACCTCGAGACGAACCGCAAGGACAAGGACTCCAAGTTCCGTCTTATTCTCATCGAGTCCCGTATCCACCGTCTTGCCCGCTACTACAAGACGAAGCAGCAGATCGCACCAACGTTCAAGTACGAGGCGGCGACGGCGTCCACCCTCATTGCATGAGCTTGTGTATAGGTTGTATCGAGTATGGAGGAAGAGCGGCGGTAGGCACGCGGTCGACGCTATATGTTATATCGCCTTTTTACATGACACCATTGCAATGCAAAATCTAGGGGTATGCAAAGTCACCTTCGTTGTGCATGATTCGGCATGGGCTTCCTCTGTGGAACTGCGGATCGTGGTTACGTGGCAGGGTTGTTCTTCGTCGTAACAGGAACCTCCTGCAGCATATGCTGTCGTGGTCATGACGTTGATATCGTCGAGGGAGATGTCGGAGAATTATTGTCTGCCAATAAGGCCCAGTGAGAATTGACGCGGCCCTGAGTGGCCACGAGTGGCCCACAACCACCCGGCCGCTCAGGGCAGATTTTTGGGACTATGTGGACTCAGGGCCACTCGGTTGTCTGCTCACATCGGGCCTGAGTGGCCCTCGTCGGCCTGCGCATATTGGGGCGGATACGGGCCATTCTCGCGCTCCCCGGTTTTATGAAAAACAAATAAAAAAAACTGCTTGTATTGGCCCCCATCGGCCCTGGTAGTCTACAAATGAATGCGATCCCGAATCTTTCCGTACGTAGTCCGAATTGTCCCGCACCGTACGCCGCCGCCCCCGCTCGCTGCACCCTGCCGCCTGCTGATGGCGCCCGCGCCCGCTGCTCCTCGCCGCCCGCTGCTGGTGCCCCCGCTCGCTGCTCCTCGCCGCCCGCTGCTGGTGCCCCCGCTCGCTGCTCCCCGCCGTACCTCGTGCTCACGTTGTGCTCTATCCAATAGAACCTGTAAAAAGTGTAGAGTAAGCAATAGAACAGGAAGATTACAAAAAACATACCACTGCCGCGGGCGTGCAACGACGCACGGCCCACCTACACCGCCGCAACCTCTGCGGCTGTCGCAGCCAGGCAGGCCAGTGCGCTGTCACCTTGAGACATCGGGGTGTCGATTTCTTGCGAGTCCTCGACTTGGGACAGCGAGTTGTCCCCCGGCGCAGCGAGTTTGGCGGCGGCTTTCTGTCGTCAAGTCAGTAAGTTTAGATGGTAGTCAATTCGAGAGCAACATACCAATTGTTTTGACTGCTCAGTAAATGCCTAAGTGACCGCGCACGTCAGCTTCGAGTTGCACGCCGACGCGAGGTCCCGCACCTTTCTCGCTCCTGGTAAGAGTCCATTGTAATAGTTCGCGAAGTCTTCAGTTGTACCGGTTGGATTTTTCTTCTTCCATTCGATACCGCACAGGTTCCTGTATGGGCCAGTAAATATGCCAAACCACAGTACAGCACTCAATGTACCTGGCTGTGGTCGACAACGAGGGCTTGTAAATTTTCACGTTGGTGGCTCCAGCCTTCGCGCTGCCCGACTTTGTAGTCGGTTGCACTGGAGATTGTTCAAGTTTACCAGAGGAGGTCGACGTGGCGGGCAACAGCACATCCGGCGGAGTGTTTGGCTCGCACGTCGGGGGAATGCTAGCCTCGCCTGTGTCGACCAGGGCGGCGTTTGCTGCAAGGCTGGTTGTCGGCGCCGGTATGGAGCCAATCATGGCGCTCGTGAGTGTACCCGTGTTGCTGGTGCCGGTAGGCTCATCGGGCAACGGCCCTGTGTCCACGCCGGGTGAGGAGACTTTGAAAAGGCCAGATCTGTAGAATAGCTGTGAGTATGGCGTCATATTTCCCGGCCTCGACTCACAACACATTTTTTAGCTATTAACTGTCAGTGCTCTTGGGAGCAAAAGACTGAACCAAGTGACGCACCACAAGAGCCGGGCGTTTGCCCTTGTCAACCACAGGGTGGCCTGCAATCCTGTTCTGCAAGGTGGGCTCGGTACCTGTCTCCTTGGCCTTGTCCGGCATTAGTAACGGCAGGGCCAAGTGACGCGTGACGCACTATAACATCCGGGCCTTTGCCCTTGTCAATCGCAACGTTGGTTGCGATGCCGTCATGAAGGCTCTCGGTGGGCTCGGTATCTGCTACCTTCGCCTTCTTCGGCATTTGCACCGGCAGGTCCTCCGAGTCAGTAAGCGATGAAGATGTTGCGGTGCGTTTTGCACGCGAAGAGTGTCCGTGGTGCTCGTCTTTGATGACTGTCGTTTTCGGATAGCGGCGCTTGTGCCAATTTGGATAGTTCTTGGTTGCCAGGTAATCGGTTTTCCAGTCGTCTTCGCAAAGGCGCAGCTCCGGGAATCTGCTGACCATTTCGGTGCGGAATTCATTGCGGACGTCCAGGGGAGCCTGGGACCAGGTTGCGGGAGCGCGACCACTGACTGCGAAATGGTTCCAGATGGCGCGTGCATGATCTCGCATGCGATCGACGCGCACACGCGAGAGGGTTTGCCCCTGGTCATCCTCCAGGTAGCGGCACTGCTTGCCACCGGAGTCATCATCTACACCCTCCTCTCCCTCACCACTCTCTTGATGCGCGACGTTGATGTCACTAGCCCCGCGTTGGCTTTTGCGCCAAGCCTCAAACTTCTCGCGCGTCGAGAATTTCGCCTGGCCGTAACGCCCGCTCTTTACCGGTACCACGGTAGAGTCTTCAGCTTCTTCGGTAGAGTCTTCGGTGCCCGCTGAAGACTTGCGTGCCGCGGACACCTGCAATGTCGACACAACTTGCAAGAGCCCCGTGTATGCGCGGGTCAACTCCTCGTGCGATCCGCTGGGAGGGATTATTGCACGGCACTTACTTCATTGTGGTATGTAGCTCACCGCAATTTTGATAAATTAAGAGCATTTTCATAGTTTTCGTGGCTAAATATGTTTTGTGGAGGTCAGGATGATACTATGGCTGGACGAAAGCCGAACTCACCGTAAGGCTTCGTTCTCAGCAGTCAGTCTGAGCATTTGTGCACGAGGGTCGGGGGAGTCCTAGTGACAATAGAATGTAAGCAGACATGATCAAGGCGAGGTTTTCACATACTACATATCCGCCGGGCGCGTAAGCCGGAGACAGCCCAGAGAGACCCAGTGAACCACGCCGCTGCAGTGGACTGACTGTATGCGGGTGGTTGAGCACTTGGGAGTCTGTATCGTCAAGGCCCGCGGTGCTAAAAAAGGATGAGTCTGGCGTCTCTGGCCAGATAGACTCTCCGCGTGCTATGCTGTGCGAGCGTGAGCGCTGCGTAAGGGCAGCATGCCCCAAATTGGGGTCAAGTGCAGGCGAATACATGTCGCTGGGAGACATGTATTCCGGGGAAGAGAGAGGCGATGGCGTGGCCACGCATGCAACCACATCACGTGCCGTTGTGGACATATCCGTCGGCAGATTCAGACTGCCGCCACCGTACTACACCACCATGGACACAGCTGCTCTCCCTTTGGACTCGGACTCCCTCACGGCGACTCTACCATGCCCAAGCTTGGGCATGGACCATATCATCAAACTAGGCCCTGGGAAAAACCCTGTGTTCCTTCCTGCAGTCATCCGGGACCTTTATCTCGCTGGCAACACCGTCGATTCACTCTGCCACGATTTGCACGACCTTTTCCACCAGCGAAGCCCCTCCTTAGAGTCTGCATGGGTTCAATTCTACTCTACCCACGCCTTGTTGATTGATCTCGCCCACCACGCACTCCTGCCCGCACTGGCTCTGATGCACAATGCCGAACATTTCTCAGACCCGCTGAACGCCACTGCGCTTGCATCAACGTATGCCGATATTCTAGCAAAGCTTGATCTCACGAAAACACTCTGGTCTCGTCTGGTGGACGGCAATCCGCATTGTTCTTCGTGCCATTCTACGACACCACCACATACCCCGGCAGCCGTCGGAAGGTAAGTGATTCATATCATTATGTCACACAGTCTTGACTGAGCAGCTTATACCCTTGCTTACAGTTCGGAGGATCCACAATCAAGATCCAAACCCAGTTTGCCCACATACGAAGAACAGCAGGTAATCATCAAGCACGAGCTGCATGCAACGGACATTCTGGAGCCTACGCCCACCATTCCGGAGCCTAAGAACATCGAGGCGACCATGAAATACGAGGAGCCGTTCGGCGTCAGCGGCACGAACGCGTCGCGCCCCGCCGCACTGGCGGCGGCATCCGGAAAGCGAGAGCCATGCAAATCCGCCATTCCGGAGCCCGCAAACAAAAGCCTCAAGACGAGCAGCAAGTCGTACGGATATATGGCATGCGGAGAATCGGGTCCTTCCATGCATGAACTACATGGACACATCTCCACCCCGGTCAGTATTTTACGCTTGCGCTCAAACAATTCTGTGCCGAGGCTGATCCCCGTTCAGGCTCGTTACCGGCCCGGCTACAACTACCCCAACAATGTCTTAACCGAGCCGTCTGGTTTTACAAAGGGCGGCATTCCGTGCGGTGCAGCTGGAGCACGCAGCTCCTTGCGAGATTATCAAACTGTGTTTGGGGTACACAAAATGAAGAGCCGCAAAACAATGTAATTTAAAATTAGATTATATTACTCTGCTCCTTGCCCTCCCTCGTCCGCGTCCACCTCGCCATCATCCATTGCCTCCTCCGCCCCACCTACGTACGCCACGTCCAGTCCCATCTTCTCCAATACATAAAATCGATTCTTGTATCGCTGCGCATTGAGTCGTTCGGATGATGTGAGTGGCATTGGTATCATGGCTACAACAGCCATGATGTCCTTCACGTCAACTACGACAGCATTGGTCTTGCCTTGGTATTGACATGCCCGCACCGTTTGAAATGAGCTGGCAAAGATCTCAGGATCTGCAGGACCATAAAGGTATACCATAGCGAAAGTGTGCATGTCTTCAGCGGCATCGGCGCTGAGACGCATTCGGGTACAGAAATAATATTGTACTTCCCCGAATTGGAGCTCGCCGTTGCGTCGCAGCTGTAAGGATCATGAGTAAGATATCATGCAAGACGGGGGTACTCACCTTGACATTGCGTGCAGTTCGCAGACACTGCAGTGGCTTCAGTTGTTCCTTCCACAGTGAGCGAGCGACTTGTCCAGTGGGCAGACGGAGACGTGCCCACCGCACGACAGAAAGCCGCCCGTCGGATGGAGTAGCACCTGCATCTTGCATATATTTCCGGATGGCAAGGTCCTCCTCTTCTGCAACAGAACGTGCAGCACGATCGGCTGCGCGTAGCAAGACGTAGCCTCCACCCAGGCTAATCGCTCCTCGGGGAAGATGTACCTCCGGATCTAGATCAGGAAGCATTGCCTTGAGGGCATTGATTTGCGCCCGCCGAACGCCTCGCGCGGATAAATTTGCGAACGGATTTGATGGTTGCTTCACTTCTTCGCCGAGGTTCCCGATGGTGCGTTCCATGGTCCACTGAGTGTAAGACGCAGCCGGACCCAGACGAGTGACCTCCGGACCAAGATGGCTTAGCGCGTGGATGCTTTGTCGGCAGAAATGGAGGCGGGCTGCATTGCGCTGATAGTAGAGGTTTTCAAATTCTTCAGTGAACTCGACAAGGGCAAGATGGGCGCTGCGAAGTTGATCGGCCCGAATATTGAATTGATGTAGAAGGCGCACGCCGTAGACGAGCTTGCAGAAGTTCGCCCAGTACCGTTCCGGGAGAACACCGCGCAGCAGTGCGGGACACATGCCAAAAAGGTATGTGAGTGTCTCCCATGCCTTGTAGCCACTGTTCCATCTCTCGGCAGGGTTGCGCGGGGGTCGATCAAAGGAGCCAGGTAGGTAGGGGTGGGCCTCCGCAACAAGTTGCCCGTGTGCCTCCCAAATGTCGCCTGTCAGAACAGCCCAATCCCAAGTAGATTTGTCATCCGTCGGCTCAGCATACAGAGTGCCACGCCAGAGATTAACCAAGAGATCTGGGATGTTCAGAGAAATGAGATGCATCAGATCTGCTGCGAAGCACGCAGGCACCGGCAAGAGCATGCCACGGACAGGGTCGAGCCCGCTAAAGATACTTGGCTTGGCGATGCCGGTCTCTAGGCGTACTCGCTTATATTGAGCCTCATTCGCGGAATCAAGAACTCTGGCCAGGTTTGCATTATAAGCCTGGATGTCTGGTCCCGCCACCGGAGAACCCGCAGTAGACGGGCAACGCAAGCTGACATCAGGGTGATTTGAGCCAGGGACATCGAACGCGAGTGGACGCAAAAGTGCAGGAAAATAATGTGGACCGCCGGCCTTGTGGCGCCCTTTCAGCCCACAGTATAAGCGGCATCCGCTAGCACCATGGTGACCGACAAGTCCATTCAGATAAGCCATAGCGGGCCCATCAGCAGTTCCAAGTGCGAAGACCAGATTTGACAAGAATAAGCGATTAGACATAGCGTTCCAGATCGAGAGCCCCTCCTTCTGGAGTGCAGAGATATGATGTAGGCCAGGGAAGAGAAATGAGTCGAGATTTTTAGGTTTGTTGGGCCCCGGGATAAAACCACCGGGCAGAACATACTTCTTCTTGTATCGGATGTCCGGGGCGTGATCCAGGAGAACCCAGATATAGATCCAGCAGTCCGACTGCTTGTTGCGATAGAGCTGCGCGCCGTCTATAGACAGCATCAGCAACATGTCGTCAGGCTTGATCTGACCCTTGTCCACGGCCGAGAGGTATGCTTCACCATAGAAGAAGTCGTTGTGCTGCGGGATGGCTCCATTTGCAAAGATCTCATCCAGGATCTCTTCGGTCTTGTCAGCACGGTAACGCATCCGCGTGGCACCCTCGCGCGACCGCCATAGAGCCTGTAGCTGCGGCCCGACCGGCATGGTCTGGAAGGTCCGACGGGCAACTCTGTGTAAATTGCCACGCGAGTTCGGTTTGTGTTCATATCGAGGCTCGGCACACTCAGGGCAGAACTCCAGCTCACTGAAGGGACCAGTGAAAGCAACACATGTGTTTGGACACATGTCCGAGAGCAGTGGGACAACCCCAGTAAGGTCCCCGAGTCGGTGTTTCGCTTGTGCGTAGCTGAGGATCTCGCAGTCAGGGAAGCGCCGCATGATCGCAGCGCGCGAATCTGCATAATTATCTTCCGAAGCGTTGCCGAGGAA
Source organism: Amylocystis lapponica (assembly GCA_022376435.1). Lineage (NCBI taxonomy): Eukaryota > Fungi > Basidiomycota > Agaricomycetes > Polyporales > Postiaceae > Amylocystis > Amylocystis lapponica. The sequence continues at coordinate 7,851 of JABYQE010000262.1, forward strand.
AAGGTCCAGGGAGAGCCGCAAGTCAGAGCCGGCAGCAAGATTGAACGGAGTGCAGGGGGGGTGGCGCAGGCGTTCGATGGCGTCGATGTCGAGCCCACTGTTCTCTAGCGTAGCGTTCCGGAGTGCTGTGATGAATTGTTGCGCGGTGCGAAGCACGGCAAGGCGAGGTTCGACAGGAATGTCGGATTCCTCGTGAGTTCCATTTGGATGTGCGCCGCCCTGGCCCGGAGGAATGGCATTTGGTGGGTCGTCGTCAGGCGGATCCTCTGAATCCTTGTCCGCGAGACTGCCACGGTCCGGTGCTGCGTTGTCATGCGCAGATGGTGCGTGCTGGTCATGTTCGGGTGTTGGTGCACGCTGGTCATCTTCCGGGCGCCGTTCATGTTGGGGTGTCAGCGCGCGTTGGTCATAGTCGGGTGTCGGCGTACGCTGGTCGTAGTCGGGCGTCGGCGCGCGCTGGTCGTAGTCGGGTGTTGGTGCGCGCTGGTCGCGTTCGGGCGTAGCGGAGAAGTGCTGGACAGAAGATACTTTTGTTAGTGTTCCATGCACAGAGATTAACATAGTGATACTCACATGTTCAGGTGACATATGGCCCTGTCCCGCCGGGCACCCAGAGAGATTGAGGGGGTCTGAGTTCGGATCCTTTGCATGGGCCGTCGGACGTGTTCCGGGGCGTAGAACTTCCTCCGAAGCGAACGAACGCGCGGCTGGTCCTGTGCGGGCGGAGTATCTTGCTCGAAGTCTCGCCGCGCTCTCTTCATTGCGGTGTTCGCGATGCCGGTAGTACGTCGAGGAAGAGACATACCGGTGCCCCTTGCACCTTGCGCAATCGCATATGAATTCGGTGACCTTACGTGCCTTGGGCATGGGAGGCGGGACACAGAACCGGAGGTGCGGGCGGCGAGGAGCGCGGGGGTGCTGGAGAGGGCAGGCGTCGGAGGGAGCAGACGTCGGTTGAGAAACTCAGAGTAGCGTGCAGCGGCGTACAGCACGCTCCGCTCGATCTCACATTTGCAGAAGTGAAAAATCGATTCATTCAAGGAAAGTGCAAAGTACAGAATTTGAAAAGTAGAAAACGAGAAAGTGGAAGTTGGAAGACAGAAAGGCGACGGAAAGAGACATGGATCGCCCTAGCTTAGCGCCGATGACCACTCAGGGCCATCTCGGGCCGTCTCGGGCATCTGACAGTCGATCAGGCCGCTCCGAGCCTACACGGGCCACTTTGGGCCGCGTCAATTCTCACTGGGAATAAGGGTCGGAAAGAGCTGGCGGCACCTCCAATATCCATGTGCGGGGCAATCCTTATGCTAGAACCGTCGCTGATGGACACTGCTCTGCGAGAGGGCAATAATAAGAGTGAGAGAAACATGTTTGAGGCAAGCTTGACTTGCCAGTGATGGCTCTGGCACTGCCTTCTAAGTCTTCTCCGATACCCTTACGGTTCATCCACGGTTTGTCGCAACATATCAACTTGCTAGGATCAACAGCTCAAATATTGCTAGCAGGGGTTGTCAGACTACCATGGCCACGCCTTCCGATGCCGATACTACATTTTCCGCGGAGCGATACTTTGCTACACAGCTTCCACCACCCTCTCTAGAGCATGACATCGCCGGGGTGCGTGAGTTCATCCAAGGACACTCACATTCTGGCCGGAAGGTCGTTCTCGTCACGGTGAGTCCCTCTGCCCGCGCATCGCTTCGGCGTCGAGCCTCTACGTATGTCCGCAGAGCGGCGGGACGACAGTGCCCCTGGAGCTTAACGTGTGAGCACCGTGTGCGCATGCCGAGTACCGCGCAGCTCACGCGCACGTCTTGCCCCCAGCGTGCGTTTCCTGGACAACTTCAGTGCCGGTGCGTCGCCTCTGCAGTCCTGGTCCCGCCCGCAGCTAGCGAGCCGCGCCCCGCGCAGGGACCCGCGGCGCGACGTCGGCAGAGTACTTCCTCAACGCGGGCTACGCGGTCATCTTCATGCACCGCCAGTTCAGCCTGCAGCCGTTCAGCCGGCACTACTCGCACTCGACGCACCCCTTCCTCGACTTCCTCGAGGTCGCCGCCGCCCCCGACGCGGGCGCGGGCGCCGCCGCGGGGCACATCCACGTGAAGCCCGCAGAGCGCGCGCAGCTGCTCGGCGTGCTGACCGCGTACAAGGCGGTGCAGCGCGCGGGCACGCTGCACACGCTCACCTTCGTCACGGTGAACGACTACCTCTGGCTCCTGCGCGCGGTCAGCCAGGAGCTCTCCGCGCTCCGCCGCGCCGCGCTGTACTACCTCGCCGCGGCCGTGAGCGACTTCTTCCTCCCGCGCCAGAAGATGGTGCGTGCCGCCCCTCCTCCCGTGCCCCGCCGCGTCACGCCCTGTCTTCCCCCCGCCAGTCCGAGCACAAGATCCAGTCCGGCAAGGGCAGCCTCCACATCGAGATGGACCAGGTGCCCAAGATCCTCAAGCCGCTCGTCGACGAGTGGACGCGCGAGGGCTTCATCGTCTCCTTCAAGGTCTGCCCGCCGCGCTGCACCGCGGCCCGCCGCTCACCGCGTCCTGTTTCCCCGTGCTGTGCTGTGCGCAGCTCGAGACAGATGACGCGCTGCTCGTGCCGAAGGCGCGTGCGGCGCTCGCGCGGTACGGGCACCAGGTCGTGATCGGGAACGACCTGCACCACCGCAAATACCAGGTCGTGTTCGTTTCGCCCGCGTCGGCGCGCGGGCACGCCGGGGACGGCGAGCAGGAGTTCGTCGAGTCGTGGCTCCGGATCGATCCCGTGCGGGAGCCGAGCCGAGAGATAGAGCAGGACATCGTGGCGGAGCTCGTTGTGCGGCATCAAAAGTGGATTGCTGCAACTTGAACGTAACGTATGTGTGGTTTGACAACACTGTAACCTGTTGACACGTTGTCCAGGTGTGCCTAAGTAGAGATATGCCACGCAAAAAGGACGTCAACCAATCCTTCTAGAGGAACAATCTTTATGGCCCGGGCGAGAAGAACATCTGTAGAGCCTATACATGCAGCAGGAGGCGGCTGTTGTGTGCGAGTAGTTGCTGTGTAATGTCAAGTCAACGTCGCTCGAGATGGGATATATGCAATGTCGCCCGTACACGAACGACGTGATATAGTGGTACCTAGCAATGTACTGAGACTACAGGCAAGTCGACGTCCTCACCTCCGCCACCCACTCCTCAACATCGCGCCACACCTGTTCCCGGACGCGCTCGTCCCACCAGCCCATCATGAGCACATCGTGCACCCCATCCACGACCCACACCGTGCGCACATCCACGCCGTCGCGCTCCATCGCGCTCACCAGCTTCACCACCTCGCGCTCGAGGCGCTCCGCGTCGCCCAGCACGACACACGCGCGCGGAAACTCGCTGAAGAGGCTCAGGCCGCGCGGCGACGCGAGCACGGGGTGCGCGAGCGACGTCGGGCTCGCGTCCTCGCCGACGAACGGCGTGCCGGGGACGGATGCCATCGTGCGCAGCGCAGCGCGCGCGGCGGGGTCGAGGCGCGCGATGGTGAGGCTCTCGACGCTCTCCGCGAACGGCGCGCCGTAGAACGCACAGAGCACGCGGCGTGAGGCCGGCGAGACGTATGGCGAGTGTACGGTGTCGAGCGGGTTGTGCCCGAGGAAGGTGCGCTGCAGCAGCGCGCGGGGCTCGGGGGTGTCGACGAGGTAGTCCGTGCCGCCGTGCGGGCGCGGGACGTATGAAGATGGCGTTTCGGGGAAGGCGTGGGCTGGGGACGTGTGAGCGGACATATGTGGATGTGATTCCAGACTTACAAGGGTCGCAGGAGGGAGAGAGCAGCAGCAACCCGTGGGGAGGGGGCAGAATGCCTTCGTCCCTGATCCAGCGCGCGGTGGCGAGTACAAGGTTGCCGCCTGAGCTGTCTCCGATCAGCACAATCTTGCAACGCGTGTGGCGCGCAGCCTCTTCCACTCTTTTCTGCACTTCTTCGGTCTCCTTGTGATATTCATTTTGGGTAAAATTGTAATCCGCTGTGAGATGATCTGTGGTCTTGTGTGGTATGTGGGTGTCACCGGCGTGCCTTGTCGTGTCCGAGCCCTCAGACTTCGGGAGGGATGATGCGTCTTGGGGTTGATACTGGTGTTGGCGAATGATGTGTGCGTACACGGCGGCGACGTCTTGAACAGCAGCAGGGAACGGGGCGCGTTGTAACAGGCGATATTCGACAGCTAATTGTAATCACCGCTGAGAACGCAACATTTGAGCGAAGACTCATACCCACAGTAGATTTTGGTGAATGCCTTGTCCTGCAATGCAAATCATTAGGTGAGATAGCATACAGTGCAACAGAATGCCTATACCTTGCTTAGTCGGCGGGGAATCATGGACGTGCCTGCGCCCTCGTGTGCGGACATGTGACAGTACCCTCCGCCGTGCAGGAATATTCCTATAAGAGGGACGTCGCCAACGCTCTCTGCGCCAGCTTCAACGTCAGACGGAACAGAAGCTATAGTATCTAAACCTGTGAACCTTTTGTTCTCTGCAAAAACGCGGTCAGATTCCGATATTCTGACATACCAGGAGGACTGCTCTTGGGCCATACGAAGGTGCCGACTCTCTTAAACGGGACCTGCTTGTCGACGACGATACCGGAGCGCAGGTCCTCGGGCAGTGGGTCGAACCACTCAAACCGCGTCTCCTTCAGTGTGCGATTGTCGCACTCACTCTCTGGGTTGCGCGTGTACCAGGTAACGCCGGCGAGCTCAGTGACCTTGTATATGCGCCTGGTGAAGTTGACGGCGACGATCTGCTTGAGCGACCAGGATGCACGCGGGCGGCGACTCCGCGGCAAGACTGCATACTTGACCACCCAGAACGGAACGAGGAGGAGAGTGGTGAGGAGTCTCTGAGCGACGTAGAGGGTCTTGAGAGGCTCCCTGGCGAACGGCATGGAGTCCTGATAGGCATAGCTTGGCTGAGGGGCGGCGGGGGTCGACATGGAAGACGAGGAGGGAAAGAGGAGTCTGTGCCGGAAGAGGGCCCGTGCATGGTCGGTGCACACTGGCACCGTGACATCCTCTCCGCACGACGTCACTGACCTATTCCGCCACTACGGCCAAAGCTGTGCAAGCAACGCGCTGGTGGCCACTGGGGCCGCGGCGGTCCGTGTCTGGATTGCTCCGTTATTTCAAGAGCAGACCACAATATTTGTTCACCCTCGGCCAGACGGGGAACTCAGCTTCAATAACAAGGGATTTCTCGATGTTGGTCTCTTGTCTCTGCCTCATGACCTCAAGTACTGACATCTACATGTCGTGCTGTCGCGATTTGATCACCTTTACAGCAAAATCAAATTTGATAGACCGGGCTCGAAAAAATACGGTGGGGCTGAGGTGGTTCCGGCAACACCGGCCGGCTGGAGGAACTCACGTGTGAGATGCTAATCTCGTCGCGCCGCCGTCCGAGTCCACTGAGGGCGGCGTCGGTGATGAGGAAGACGCACGAAAATGTATGGCGACACAGCATATAGAACATTCCTGGAATGCTGCCATAGTCCCAGGCCCTTTCCATCCATCATAGATTCTTGAAGGCAGAACATATACAGTCAAGACCAGACCGACCTCAGCGTTTGAGAATGTCGAGCCCCATGCCGCCGCCGGCCGGGCTCTCCCGGCACCACCTCAGCCCCACCGTATTTTTTCGAACCCGGTCTATCAAATTTGATTTTGCTGTAAGCCATTCTCCATGGCACATATGGAGAAGAAGATGGGGGTGAGGGAGGCGAGGCGGAACTAAAATCAGCCTGCACCTGCGAAGAGGAACGCATCGCCTGTCGTGATGCTTGCCAGCTCACGCGGCGGAGTCGTAGATCTCACCGATGATCGAGCACCCGCGGTACGCCCACAATTTGCACGTTCGAATTTATCGTTGTGCTAAGCAGAGGGATGTAGCTCTGGTTTTCTCGGAATCAACCTCTCTGCACGCCCAGGAAGTGTTATCTGTTTGGGTTCTTCTTGTAGCTCTAGCGTTGATTGGTGCTGTATTTCTATGATGGGCTCTACTTACGAGTCGTAATCCGACACTTGTTTCAGCTTATCCCCCACATTTGAACTGGCCGAACCCACTGTTTGATTATGGCATACTAATATCTTCACACACGCGCCGTACGTTTATTGCAGAACTCCATGGATTTAGGTCAGTCGTCGTCATATCCGTGTGTACTGCTGATTCTGGTCCACATTGCCGTGTGCTTGTCCATCCGGCTTTGTGAACACATAGCCTTCAATACGTGGTCGCGAGTAATGGCGCAGTGTGCGCTTACCTTTCTTCCCTTCCCAGGTTCTCGGTGCTGCTTGACAAGCTATGATCCGAGCATCTGCTTCTATTCACCGGTAGAAAGACCGGAAATCGTGGCATAGGCTCCTATATTTTGAACGCCTGCCGCCGATAATTCTTACTCGGTGGACGACAGCGAAGATGTCCCGCGTTTCTGATTCGGCTGACTTGTAAGTCGTCTATACGGTCACTGGCATGCTTATCGAGACGCTGGCCTGAGATTGTTAAGACCAATCCCGTATCCAATGTCCCGAATCGGGCTGCACGGGGCTGACTTCCGTGTCATTGTGCGTCGAGCCAAGCATTGGATTTCAGTGGACCTTCAGGAGTTTGAGTTCTGCAAGGGGGCTATATAAACGGAGCCCCCCAGGCTGCATTTGTGTGCGCACTGGTTTTCCGACTGCAATATGGGCCGGGACAGCAGAACCTCCTCATTGTTCAAGGGGCTGCTAACATCTGGGATCATCGCCGTAGCTGCAAGCTCAACCCAACCTGCGCAGGTCAACAAGCATAGCGGCCCTGTGGACGTCCTCGCGGTGTGTGAGCTGATCGCCAAATGGACCTCGTCGGCAACAGACGTCTATTACCCATGTCAGTACTATGTTCGCTTTACGTCCTCAGCTACCTACCGACGAACTTGGTTGTCGCAGTCGAATTACAATATGTCGAGGACGTATCCCACTACGCGTTATCCAGCTCCCTGGACGCAACGTGTTCGGTGGAACCAGGTTCCGCTGAAGATGTTGGGATAATCGTGCGTGCCCAATCTGATAGTGTTCCGCCTTGTTCTGAGATCCTCTGCGCTTCGCCGCTGCCACAGCTCGCGCACATCGGATTGGCCGGACGCGTACCGTTTGCGGTATGGTCTCTCCACATATGGATTATGTTTGAGCACACTTCCTTGATCTGATGGAATACTACTGAAGGTCAAAGGCGGCGGTCATGCGATGAATCCAAATTTCTCGACCACTACCGGTGTGCAAGTATCGATGACGCGCTTCAACGAGGTGCACTACGACGCCACTGCGCAGACAGCGACGATTGGTGCCGGGCTCATATGGGACAATGTGTACGCCGCGCTAGAGCCGTACGGTGTGACCTTCCTCGGTGTTGCGGGCCTGACACTCGGTGGAGGCAAGTTCATAAGGCTTTGGGGTTCCACATCTACTGAGGAATCTTCAGGATATTCCTGGAAGACAAACCAACATGGATTGGTTCTTGATACCGTCCAGACTTTCGAGCTTGTCTTGCCGACAGGCAGGGTGATCAATGTCACGGAGACTTCCCATCCTGATCTGTTCTATGGTCTGAAGGTGAGCTTTTCAGTCGCGTAGAGAGGGATCACTCATAAAGTCCTGGCTTTTAGGGTGGCTTCAATAATTTTGTTAGTCGACACAAAGTTCGTGCCCATGATAATGTCTTCAAGTTGAGCAAGTTTGCAGGGTGTTGTTACCCGATTCACGTTGAAGACGTTTCCGCAAACCGAAGTCTGGGTATGATGCTGTGTCTATATCGCAGTTGTTAGGTGCTTACTGCGGGTTTCAGGGAGGAATACTGGAAATTTCTGGCGATTATTCCGGCAGAGTGAATGCGGCTGTCACCAAATTCTATGAGAATGTCACCGACCCCAAAGCGTCCCTGATCATGTCATATGGTTACCAGGATGGCTCCGTATGGCTGCATTACTACATTCAAAGATACTTCTGACATCGATTTTCGTTCAGATCCTGCTCTTCCTGCAATTGTTCTACGACGCACCAACACCTCCATCCGATATCTTCCAAGATCTCCTGGACATACCAGCAGATGCCAGCAATATCTCCACACGATCATACCTTTCTCTCGTACAAGCTTCGCCAGTCAGCCTGACTTTAGGCTTCCGGTCTGTCCATGATGATCCTCTGCGTGCACGTATTGATGGCGATCGAACAGTGGATACTACAACTCCATCCCTCTGGCGGACCTTACACTGCCACTACTGGACACGGTATTCAACCTGACCGAGGTCCGTTATGTCTCACCGAGCATTTCTAATATGGACTTAATACGCGCTGCAGTACTGGGGCACCAAACTGGCAGCATTCGGCAGCTTCACCTACTCTATGGAGCCCTTCCTGCCAAACATCCTCACACATGGCGGCATGTCAGCCTATCCTCCGTCACGCGCGAGGCGTTTTCTCCCTTCGGTGCTATCTGTCTCGTGGACAGACCTCGAAAATGACGCAGTCATGTATGATGCAGCGGTGCAGGCGGCGGCAGTGGTAATTGATGCTGCGACCGCTCAAGGGCAAGACCTCACGAACGCCTCGCGATACGGGAACTACGCGATATACGGAACACATGTTGAAGACATTTATGGCGACCATTTGGACGCGCTGCGAGTGATCAAGAGGCTGTACGATCCTAGCGACGTGATGGGTCTCACTGGAGGGTGGAAGTTCTGACTCGGTCGTGTACTGTTTTCTTTCTTTTCATTCAGCTTGTCGTACCTTCCATTTGTCTCACCTGCAGTGCACCCAGAGTCTCTGTAACGTATGCAACTTTGATTTGGAACCAATCGACTCACGAACGCACCTAATCTCGAGCACGTCAAGCACCGACACTTGCCATGGCAGACTCGGAGCCCTCGAACATCAGCAGCTGGATGCATATGAGAGAAACGACGAAGAGCAGTGCCGCTCCGTCGGACAATTTCAAACGCGGGAGGGACTTCACACATGGTAATGGGGTCCTTGGTACTCAACATGATGCAATATTATCCTCCCATCACTTCATGACAAGTCCGGCATGCGGCGCACGACCTTGCCCTCGTTCCGAACATGCTTCCGCAACCTGTCCAGCACCTCCGAGTCCGCCCACCGCTCCGGCGGCGCCTTCTTCTCCGTCGCCCAGTAATAGATGTCCCAGTCCGGCTCGTCCATGAGCTGCGTCCCCGCCGCCAGTCATGCTCATGGTCAGCGGACGTCCGGAACAGAACAGACGCGCACCCCGCGCGCACCTTGTCGAACTCGTGCAGCTGCGCCTCGTCCATCGTCGCGAGCTGCTCCTTCGCAAACGTGCTGAGCAGCAGATCGCTCTCGAGCGTGCCCCGTTTGCGCGACTGGTAAACAAGCCGTGCTCGCAGCGCTGTAGACGACTCCCCCGGGCGCTCCAGGGGCGTCGGGGCGGGGGCGTCTGGAGGCGACGTTGAGGACGCGAGGTGCTCCGGGGTGTTTGGGAGCGGCCAAGGGTCGGCGGCCCTGCGGACAGTCGTGGATAGCAGGCGAGAAGAAGGCAGGCGGCGCGGGCGTGCGAGCAGTCTGAGTGCGGACATCGTCTGCATGAGCGCTTTGAGTAGGTTTGCTTTCCCGAACCAGTTTCGTGCCCCGACGGCCTTCCGAAGTAAACTCTGCCGCCGGTCTGAAGTTTGAGAAAGGAATATTCATCTGTATTATACTTGTAGCCTATTCTCACATAAAAAGCAGAGCAAGAGGGAGGAAGCAGCGCGTCTTCGTATACAGAGATGATCGTGGCGGGAGAATAATATGGACGGGCGGGTGCGATACGGGACTGGACCAGACGATGAGTAGAATCTTGACAGCGTGGAACAAGAGGAAAGATATATGTACAGGCGTCCGCGAAAGTGGGAATGGCAATAGATAGTAGGGATGGAAGGGCCGGAGACAGACACAGGTGCGCGAGGGGCGACGAGGCATCCGGCTCCAGGGGAAAACGAGCGCTACGGAACAGAATGAATGGTGGGAACAGAGCTTGCATAGGACATATTTAATGATGCTATGCGTGGAGTCCGTGGCATGCCTGCTCGCTCTGTCGTCGATTTTGGTTCGCCGTCTTCTCCCGTATAACCCACACCAATCCGTCCTTGTCCGCGTTCTCCCCTCGGCCGGCGGATCAGTCTACACCCGCCCACTCATCAGTATTCCGCAGCGCTCTTGAGCCCATTGTTCATCCCGGTCTGCCCGAATCGCTCCACACCGCGTGGACCATGCCCCTCACCAGCCACGTCATGAAAAACCGAGAGGAACCAAAGTGAGAGACGAGGGAAATGGAAAGGAGCGTATGTGAAGAGACGAGCACAAGCCGGAGCGTGGAGTACTGATGAGGGCACCAGTCTCAGCCCATCTTGCTCGCATCCTTCTTCTTCTGTTTGCGCGGTGGTGTTACAGGCCGGCCCATGTTTGCCCCTCCATAAGGATATTTCGCCTTCTTCTCGGCGGGTTTCAATATCTGCGCACGACAAACCGGTCAGATCACTACTAAATAAATGAGGTCCAAACCTACCTGGAAAGAGCACAGTAATGTCTCATCTACACTCATCATTGCTCCTGCATTGTCGAATTCACCACAATAGTTGGGCGCAGAGAAGAGTGTCACCAGATGGCGCTTCGCGAAGAATTCATAACCATCCTCGACGACCTACGATAAGCACCGATCAATATATGCAGTCTGGAATTTCTGTATTTGACGGAAGACGGACCTGGTGCGCTCGGCAAATCAAATCCATGTCATGTTTCTGCAGGAAGCGCGAAACAACGTCCGGCCCAAACGTAAATGACACTCCTCGATCGTTCTCCGACCAACCGGTAATGTCTTTATCCGGGTCTGACCACAGGAGATCGCACAGAAGCCCTGGTGGATACATCAGTGTCGAACGCCATGATTCTGCAGCGGCGTACGTACCAGTGTCAGGAACATCCGTGGGTCGCATTACCCTCCGTATCTGCTCCATCGACTGCAGATCGGGCGAGAGTCCGCCGTGCATCGTGAAGATTTTCTCATCAATGATTGCAGCAATGGGGAGGCAATTGAAGCAGTCTGTGAATGTCTTCCATAGCTTGATGTTGTATCGGCGCTTGCCTACCAAATGCAACGATGCATTGACGTCAGAAGAAGGCGACATCTGAATGAGCCACCGCGTGAGGATGAAGCAGAGGTGTGACGCACATTCATCGTAGAACCCATAAATTCGGTTGATACTCGCACACTCGTGGTTCCCCCGCAGCACGAAAAAATTCTCGGGTACTTGATTTTGTATGCGAGCAGAAGACAAATGGTCTCCAACGATTGTTTGCCACGATCCACGTAATCCCAAGAAAGAGATAGTTGGCTTCTGGAGGGAAGCCGCCGTACTCGAACAGCCTCAGCAAGTCGTAGTATTGACCATGTATGTCGCCTAGCGGCGAGACGGGTCTGCGGTCAAGCCTACGAGTCTGCAAGGCTGAACGAAGAGCGCACCACATATCTTGATGGGGCTCGAGTTCAAGCAAGATGGCTGATTGATGAAAATTCCCGAGCTTTCGTGCAGAGGTATTTGATTTCGTACTCCTGCAGCTGCACCGGCTTCCCGGTCTGTTGCCCGGACTGCGGAGAGTCAGAGGTCGGCGAGAGCATTGGGTGCACGCACGGGCAGAGCATCACCCTCTAAAAGCCTGTCGATGACCGAGTCGAGGTCAATGTCAGTCGCTGATTCCGCCATAACTCGGGAAGGTCAACAAATTCGTGAAATCGATTCGTGAGCTGGACGTTGCTAGCCGTTGCCAAAGAGGCCGCTTTTGGTGTGCGGGTGACTGGAGAGCTGTAGTGCGGTGCAGGGGTGTTCTAGGTGGTCAAGCCGCACGATTTGAGGGAAAAGGCCTGGGTGAAGAGAACGAGGCGGTGGTCAGCCGGCTGCGACACCGGAAGTGCGAAATTTGAGGGAACAGCCTACAGATAACGACTGTCGGATGAGTGACCCTCTTGGGGAAGCCGCGCCACAACTCGCCGACGGAGATCGAGTCGGAGCTTAAGACTGCCTGTCGGACCTAATCATTTCAGAAGCCGCTTCCGAGTCACTACGACAACACTGCGACGTGTGTTGTTCCTTTTTCAACCTTGTGCAGTCGGCATACGCTTACGAAACTCACCGCTCTTCCAGTGCGGGGAAATCACTCCGGAGACGCCTCCTACGCTTCAGTGTGACTCACGTGTGAGCGTCGTGTGCAGTTGGCTTTCGCTGATCTACATCTTCCGTCAGGAATGCCGGTCCACCGAAAATGAAGCTCACCTAATCGTCTATATCGGATCCTTGTTCATGAAAGTGGCGCGCCAATGAACGGGTTCTTTTGGAGTCTGATTCTAGGCCTTCCTTTGTTCCAGGGCCGTTCCAGGTGTGGAGCACGTCCACTAGAAGCAAATTTACAGTCGCTGCGCACAGAATGTCAGCGGCCGAGAGAACAGCGGCCTAATAGCTTCGTTCCTGAAACAGTGCATTCTCAAATGCACAATCTTCCCGTGAGTCTCGTACACATTTCGGTGGCAATCAATTTGATCATGCCCGGCCACTGTACGAAGTAGATATTGTCTCATTTTCTGCGAGTCAATCGCAATGTGCAATGCATGCAATGACATCCACAGTTCTCGCGATTGGACCATGGGTACTTCTG
>JABYQE010000263.1:0-20505 GCA_022376435.1 Amylocystis lapponica
GCGAAGCAGCAGCGTTTCGGGGCGGCGCACGCGCGCCACAACCCGCCACTCAACTTGAACATTGTTTGGCTTTGTTGCCCGCAACGCGCCCAGAAGCACGTGCCCGTGTACTGACTCGACGCCACAGGCTCGGATGAGACTCAGAGGCCAGAAAACGGTTCGTTCATCTTCGTTGTGCGCATAGTTGGACACTCCAGAGGACCTACGCGCACCGCCATGGATGATCGCATTCTGGGCTGAGGTCCATTCCCTCCAACGACGTCTTCTCATGGGCCTCTGGCGTCGACTAGCCGCCGGACAGTTTCATATGGAGGGACTAGGTAATTTCGGAGTGCGTCAAGCTGGATTGAGCCGGGAGTGATAGCGGGAACCGCTCAAGAGTTTCGGGCACGTTCGGTGGGTGTGTTTAGGAAGTGAGGAGGAATCGAGGTAGAAACTGTTGATAGTTGACTGTCGCACTGAACAAGAGAGAGACTTGAGCTTGAGCAACATGAGTGGCCAGGAAGGAGTGTTGCAGCTGATGTCGGCACGCTGAGTTTCGATTGAGACGAACAAAGGAATTCTTATTGCGGAAATTGTGGCCAGGCAACGCGTCGGAGCTACGCAGTCACGCTGGTGGCTGGTCTATATTGGCACGTGACCGCGACGTTCTTTAATATCCACATGGGTCATTTGGGTAAGAGTGTTAAATAACATGTTAAACACGTTCTCAACACCCATGTTTCAAACATGAGGGTTTCCCCCGACCCCTATTCACGCAAGCAGTTTCGTGACGTGCTCTCTACAAAGTCGGGGTACATGGTATAGGAAAGTGATCATTTGCATTTGCACCAACATCAAGCAGCTACGCGAGGGTGCCGCGCCCATTGCTGGGACCAGCGAGCGGCTGTACGGCCTCGAGCATCTCCATATCATCGACGTCGACAACAGCCTCATTGCTCGTGACTTTGCTCTTCTTCTTGCGCGCAGAGCTCGGCGGAGGCGGCGACTGCGCCTTCTTCGTCCTCAGGATCTCCATAACCTCTGCAACAAAACAAAAGTCAGTCCACACGCATCGGATCGTAGAGGTTTGGGATACCGACCTGCATGCGACATCTCTTCGTACCCCTTGATGCCCCGCTTCATCGTCGTCCAACGCCTCTGAAGCGAGTGCGCGCTCCAGACGTTCCAGTGTTCGTCCGGCAGCAGTTTCCAGTCGATTTCGCTGTCGTCTCGGACGTTCATTGAGTCAATTCTATCAAAGACTCCGTCAGAACACTCCGGAGGACCATGCTCGTAGGACGCCGCACTTGTGCACCAGGATGTACGCGTCCATCTGACTCCAGCGTGGGCGCTCGCCCATATTCTTGATCTGGGTGCTCAGTGAGTCCGTCCTGATCGAAGGCTCTTCAGAACAAGAACACTCCTAGATCTCAGTGCCTACCATTTGATCCTGCACTGCTGCCTTCCGCGTCTGTTGCCCATGCGTTGGCTCACAACACCCCAGAAAATCTCAGTGTCCATGTCCTTCTTTCCCTGCTCGGTAGTCATCTCAGTGACAATCCGCGTGAGCTCCTCCTCTTCCTCCTTAGTCCAGGCACCTGCACGGCCATGAGCAATGGCACAAACCTCACACGAAACGCTACAGCCCACCTGAGATGCGCAGCTCGCTATCCTGGATGTGGTTCCGGTACCTGTCGCGACAGTCGGACGACATCCGCCCGACGATCCTACTGACCCGTTCCCACTGCTGGCCCAACTCCTTCACAGCGCTACGCACGCTTCGTTTAGCTTTCGTCAGGAGTAGGAGAGATGTCCAACGTACTCTCTCAGCAGATCATCCTCGGACTTCATCCACTTCCCCTGCTGTTTCAGCGGGTGGTATGTCCTGCGGACATGGTGATACACCGCAATGATCGGGCGCAGATGCAGTGCCGAGGCTACAGAGCTCGACGTGAATACGAAGCGCTCTCGGCTGCGCATAGACACAGACACTCACTGATTTCGGACCAGAACGCCTGGCGGCCCTGGCCTTTCGCGAATATCAAGTCGTTGAACTGGTCCTCGTCCAAGCCCCTGCTCTGTGATTGCAACCCGCATTAGTGTGCGCCTAGCAGACGACACGGCAGCTGCTCACGGAACGGTAGTTCTCGATCGCGGCGGTAAGCTGCGCCTCCTCGATCGCAGAAAACTTGCCCTTCTTGTAGACGAGGCCTGACAGGCGGAGAAAGTGTGAGAAAGAGCGGAACGCGTGGATGCCACAGTTTAGACGCGCACCTTCTTTCTTCACCATCTCCGACAGCTTCGCCGCGTTCATCCACACGTTCGCGAGCATGTGTGCGTGTTCCGGGTTGTCCTGTTCCAGTGGGGCAAGCGGTAGCGGCGGGGGGGCATTGTTATGCATTTGAGGGACCACAGGCTGTGGCACTTTCTTCTGCTGCGGCGGACGCCCCAGAATCGCGTCCGACCGTGCTGGATTCTGATTGACCAGTGGCGGGGGAACCGGCTGCATGAAGGCCGGCTGCGCGTTGAGCGTGATGTTAGACGTATTGGCCGCCTCGCCGAGCGAACGGAGGACGCTGACGACCTTGTTAAGGTCGAAGTCCTGGATCGACCGCAGCAGATCCTCGCTAGACGTGAAGTTCAGGTCCGGGAGGGCGTATCCAGCGTTGGGGTCAGGATATAGAGGCGGCGGATGGCCGAACGGTGCGGGATGCGGGGGAAGTGGATAGGGATATGCGCCAAAGTCGTGCGGATATTCCATGAAGGGCGGGGGCATGTGCTGGTCATACTGGGTGTGGCCCGGCGGGAGCTGGTCCGATGTCGCAGAAGCAGCTGCGACGACAGCAGAAATGAAGTCCAACGACGAAGCCGATAGCTCCGTGCTAGATAGCACGTCTGGAGGTGGAGGTTCAACGATGTTTTGTTCCCGCTCCTTTCCCTTTTCCTTCTTTTTCTTCTTCTTTTCGCCACCTTCGAGAGACAATGTGTCCGATGCAATCAGAGGGGCGGGAAATGCTGCAGCCGGCTGAGCAACGACAGACGAGTCGGCTTGTCCTTCTGTACTGCGATGTGATTTCTTCTTCTTCTTGACCACTTTGTCGCCCGCCTCGTCAGGATGATCGTTGTCTGCATTGTGCGGACGTTTATGCTTCTTCTTGGCAACGTTCGCGGCATCGTTGACATCGCCGACAGCCTGCTGGAGGGCGCGCTGGATGTCGTCGGAGAGCGAGGAAGACGCGTCAGTGGCCATGGACTCGATCGCCTATATGCGTTCTTTAGGGCGGGTCAGAGGGAGGATGAGGGCAAGCAAGTTCGCGTCCAAAAGTCAGCAGCCTAGATTTCCCACGACTACAACGTAGTTCCCACGCTTACAACGCCCTCTCTAGTTACATCTGTATCCTACGACTTAGTATCGAGATAACTATACGCCTCCACCCCCTTAAATATCGCAGGCCTACTGCTGGAAAAACTCCTGTGTGACTCGCGCAAATATCTTGGCAGATTCCCTGAGTTTGTCGTACTGCAACAGGCTACCTCAGTATGCGGACAGGAGGCACAGATGCTACGCACAGTAACGTTGCTGAATGAAATCCGGAAGTGGCCTGTGCCCCTCTCAAATGCCACATCTGCGTTGGCGCCGAATAGCCAGCCTGGCGCAATCAGGATGCCAGCGTCGATGAGTTTGTCCCACAGTTGCATCTCGATCCTCTCCGCCGGCTCAGAACCGAACGCAGGGTGACTCTCCAAATGGACGACAACCTGCAAGTGATGTCAGCACTTCAAAGGCCATACAGCATGTGTGCAGACAAACCCAGATAAACATCCCGGAGGTCGGGGGAACAAAGCTGAACAACGTGCGAGTACTTAAAGACGACTTCTCCAACATAGACGCGCCCTTTGCGGGCTTCATGCAAGCATTGAGGACAGTCATACCCTTCCAGTGGTCAATATGGGTAGTCGAGGTCGAACGCAAATCAAAGTCCTCTGCGAATGCGTCGACGAGCACGTCGCGCCTGATCTTATACTGCACAACCAGTCCTATCACGCCTCTTGAGTTCAGTTGTGGTATCGGGATACTCGTCACACACCTTGCAGCCAGCGCACATAACCCTCGAATTTCCAGTGCGTTAGAAGCTGAGTAACAAGGATCTGCACTTTGCTTTAATGACCCTGCGCGTGAGAATCCAGAACGGGGGACACACCTGCGATAACCCGCTGGGAGCTTGGGATGCGGTCTCTCCGTGCCTTTCCAGTCTCTCTGCAAACAGAGGGTTGCAGGTGTGCCAGCCCAGCCGAAGTCCAGGGGCCAGATACTTTGCAGTGTAATACACGGTAAATGACCACGAATATGCAGCGCAACCATTTATGTACCTTGGAGAACGTATCGAGACGAATAACACGGCCCTCAGTGTCGAACCTGTATCCCCATCAGTGCCTGTTCAGTGCATTAGATACAGGTAATCAGACCTACCTCAAGTAGCTTGGAGCCAATTGGTCCAGGTAGGTCTTATCGTCGAGGCCGTTATCGTAGTGTGAATTACGCTGCGACTTCGGGACGTACTCTCCTTCCTGCAGAAAGTAGTAGGGATCGTCCTCGACGATGATGACGTCTGAATTTTATGGCATCAATCCGATTGGAAGGCAAGTTGCAATTGTTATCTCAAAACTTGCCGAATTCAGAGCAAACGTCGTAGACCTCTTTCTTGCGGGGACCATCCATCGTCTGCAGTGGCGTCGATCAGTACGCCGACCCTCGGCCACAAGACGGATGTGGACGTACAGAACCACTCGGATTCTGGCCGATTGGGACCGTGTACATGACATGCGGGCTGCATTATGTCAGTAAGATCCTGCTAGGTGCTGCACATTTCCACTTACCGTTTGCCCTTGACACCCTCATCCCACTCGGACAGCACCTTACGCAGATGAACGGCGCTCATACCGTCCTTGTCCATTGCAATCGGGACGGCATCCACGCCAAACGGCTTGGCTGTAGCAAGTGCCGATGGATATGTCCACTCCTCTGTCAGGATCGTCTCTCCGGGGTTGCACAACATTTGCACAACCCTCGACCAGCTGATTGCAGACGTTCGTGATGAGGAAATATTTGATATCCGCGCACAAAATATCATACCCGTCCGTGTTTCCGGTGTGAACCATTATGGTCCAGTCGCTATAGCCTGGCCGGTACACCTGCGCAACAAAGTCCTTGATGAAGACTTGCAACTGGGCAAGGCCACTGGCTTGTCCGTATTGCAGGGAAACGGCCAACGACAAATCCCCCGGCTCCGCCGCGTATCTCGGGACAGAGATGGTGTTTGTCTTCTCCGTGGACGAGCTGAACAGCTTCCAGAGCCGCGTGAAGTAGGACTCCTTACGGGCAGATGACAAGGAGAATGCGTCCGAGACTAGCACTGCGCAAAGGCGTCAGGCCCTGCATGCCCCATCTCGGCCCATTGCAACGTACCATCCGACGAGACATTCGAGAACGGGAAATAGTCCTCGTTGGGCATGCCTATGGACACACATGACGCTCCAATTCACGTACAGACTTCGGACGAAGCAGCTCACCACCGGCAAGGTTGATCAACTTGGAGGGGTCGATGTCCCTGGGCTGGAGGCCCTTCAACGGTGAGGTCTGACGGGCCCGCGAAACATCCGAAAGGTGATGCGAGAGGTCAAGCGCCTTCTGGTACTTTTCGAGAGACATTTCGGCGATCTGCACAGCAATGCAATACGGAGAATGAGAGGTGGCGACGAGGATGAGCGAAGGCAATGAGTGCGATAAGCCGTTACCTAGCCTTCTATTTCAAGCTTCAAGTCTCAAGCTTTCTAATCGTGAGGCACGACTTCGACAAAGTGGATGACTCCGCGCAGGCTAGATAACGCGGGCGCTAGGTGACGTGGGACCATATGATACTCGGGCCACTGCGCAGCTACCAACGAGGGGCTGACCGCTGACCGCTGAAGAGCAACTCACAAGGAGGAACATGGTAGAGGTCCTGACAATGCTAAATGCTAAATACCGACATGTCATCGGGTATCTATCAGATGTGGACATCACGCAATCGTACCTCTGAGCTCGCCATTCATCACAACCGTGTTCCGAGACACCAAGAGGGCCCGAACTTCGAAAAATGCAGCATCGCAGCGACAGCGCTCTAGTGAGTTTTGAGTTGCAACGTATGTAAATTGTCTACGACGATCGCAACGTAATGCAGTGCGCTAGGCGCCAGCCAGCGCCATTTGATTGAATAGGTTCCAATATTAGTGAACTACTGACATGACGCAAACTAGTTCGCTTATACACAGCGGCAAATCACTTCAAATTCTAGGGCGGCAAACGTACAGAGAACATCCCAAGGAGACTCCATAAAATGTAAGTGAAGTGCACTAGACCGGGCTTTCACAGCACGCACCTTGACGCACGCGCAGTCCAAAGAAGAGTGGTGCATGAAATTCCCGACTAATAGCGATGGTGGCCAGGAGGATGTGCCCATGATGGGGTACCAGAGGAAGCTCTCATGCATCATGGATGCAGTGAGGCCATCGGCTTCACACTGAAGCTGGCCTGTGACAGCGCCGAGCGTAGATCATGAACCAACGTGGGTTCTGGTCAAATGTGTCGACTGCAGATCACAGTAAGGAGTTTTCACCATGATGCATTCGACATACTGCATACAACACATAGGATTTCCCACCAGAAGCCATATCTATAATGCAATTGGCATCCTTCACACGACTGGGATACCACCGGATGTCAATCAACGGAGCGAGGTGGTAGAAATGCAAGCTTGCACTCAAGTGCATAGATCGGATGGGGGGAGAGGATGTGGCGCAAACCCATCCTCCCACACATGTAGCCGTACTTCGCGCGCTCGTTACTACGCGTTTTGCTAGGACGTGCAAATACTTCGCAGAAGGCCGGAGAGTCTGGACGCGCAATCACTCAATCTGTGAACCCTATCTATGTCCTGCGAAAAGACAGACCTTAAGCGAAATGAATGTGCATCCTAACAAGAAGCGCGATGGATGCGGGCGAGCGGAGGTCGGCTCCACGCTGGAAGGCTCGCAGGGGCCTGGAACACAACCGCCTTCGGGGATAGGGTCAGCACCGGCGTCAATCGCAAACGGTCGGAAGACGTACAGCCTCTCGACGGGGAATGAGCGGAAGCAATCCTGCAGGCTGCAGGGCGCAGACGGGGGCTTTTATACGTGCTGTTGTCGGAGATTCATATCGATGACAATTCAACGCCAACCCTTGTCCCTAGTGCCGGGGCTAGTCAGCATACGGATGATCACGCACACAGCGTTTCATATAGACCCAGAATCGCTGTTATCGTGATAATCACGACAATTTGTCGGGGAGATTTCGACGGAGACAACTGTGAACGAACAGGCATTGTTCTGCCACTTGCGGCCTCGAGCGCGACGCAAGTTGCTGATAGCCGCTCACCGTTGGAAGCCAGCGCTCCTACAACACGAGGATGGCCTAGTGAGTACTTGGCAACGCAAGCACCGTTCCAGGTATGAAAAGGATAAGTAGCTCTGCTGCAGCAGGTCCGAGTACATGGGCAAGCGCTGCGTCGGCCCGCGCCGATCGTGGTTCATAACCGGAGATCTGGAGATCCATTTAGGGCCGGCTGCATATGTGCACCATCGCCCGACGCTCGGTCCTCAGCAGATTACCATCATCTATCCACCTTGTTCACCGTCAGTCCTTGCCTTACGCAGGAGGAGGGAAGGAAAGGGTTAGTCGGAAGAGGGAAGTGTCGAGGTGAGCCGCCGCCCTTTTGGCCGAAATCGTTTTTAATTCAGTGCTTGCCTCTCCTATTCCAGGCCAAGAGAAGTCCGGTCAAAATGGCGTATCAGTTCAGCAGGAAGGGCTGTTTCAAGTGTGGCAATCGTACGTCTTCATGTACGCCTTATCCGCCATGCGCTGATGCAAGCGTCGAAATGCAGTCGGCCACATTGCAGAGAATTGTACTTCGGAGCAACGTCTCTGCTACAACTGCCGTCAGCCCGGCCATGAGTCATCTGCTTGCCCCTCCCCTCGCACCGTTGCTGCAAAGCAATGCTACTCGTGTGGCGGCGTGGGTCATATCCAGGCGGAATGTCCCAGTCTAAGGGTTGGTGCGGGCCAAAAGTGTTACGTGAGACATCATCCATTACTTGCCCCTCATCACACAACTTACTGTTTGACGCAGAACTGCGGCCGCTTTGGGCATATTGCTCGTACATGCCCTAATGCCGTCAGTGCCGTCGGCTTCGCGTCCCGCGTCCCGCCTCCGGGACGTGCGCTGAACACGTCCACCATACCGCCTATCAAGTGCTACCGCTGCGGAGGCCCTAACCACATGGCGAGGTATGACAATTGTCACCTCTCAGCATTCATCTTACCAAGCCTTGACACAGGGACTGCCTGGCTGCACCTGGTGCGACCATTGTCGACACCGTGGCCGTTGGTGGAAATCCGAACAAGAACAAGACTTGCTACAAGTGTCAGCAGGAAGGACATGCAAGTCGTTTCATGAAATTACAACCGCGCGGATGACAGAACTTTTCCTAGATTGCCAGGGACTGTCCTGAGAATGCTGACTACGTTGGTTAAGTCTGGACTGTGCTCAAGTCCTCCTTGACTCGACGATTCGAAGAGCGGGGCTTAGCCGAAGACCATCGGATCGCCATGTGCAAGACATGCTCTATTTTATCAGCTATTTCTGTTATCGTTACGAGTTGCGGTTGGCATTGTAATTGCGATCCGACAAGGTATACGTTACTGTATGAAGCTTTTGATGATATAAGAATTACTCGAATCGTTGAGCTGTGGGCTAACGAGCAGTCTACAGGTGAACATCCCCTGTGATGTGATGTGCTCACATACATAGAACTGCGCGAATCCGAGAGAGACCAGATACGTACCTGTTGTTTCCCGATCATCCTCGACATTCCGGCAATGGTTCCCACGTCGTTCCACTGCCAAATCTCGGGAATTTTGGTCGGTCTCAGTACTTTCAGTTAAATCTTTATGCCGTTGATCGACCCCGCAAACGCTCGTGTTCCGAGTGTCCGCTCAATGGAACACTGGATCAGCGGACCACCACCTGTTAGATGCATGCCGTCGCGGGGGAAGAACTTCCGCGCGGACTTCTGGTCCTGCGAACCGCGCGCTTGGAGGCGCTTCGTTTGAAACCTGGCAGTCCCATTTCCCTCTGTTGTCGGCTTCTCCGGTATCTGCGCATCGCCTCCTTTTCGCCGGGTCCAGCCATCGCAAAATTCTACCGTGATGAATCCTGCAAATGGACTTGTGCTGACTGCTGGCGACACCTTGGCCGTTGATGAGTTCTCCGTCTACTTTATTGGATGCGGGAGGCCGCCGTCCCGTGTGAGCTTTAGCGTCAACAATACAGTTTCCAGGAGGCAAGGAGCCCAGAGAGCAGCAGGTTAGGAGACAATGTGTTCATCCGCGTATTTTCTTCATACGCTGAAAAATGCCCCTTAGACATGTGCAGCTCCCCGTGAAATCCTGTCGGACATCTAGCGGCGGGATGCACGTGCAATATGTCTGAAGTCGACGTGCAAGTCATAAATCAAAAATCTGCCGTCTCATGCATGCTTGTTCATTCGAAATTTTGCATTGGAAGATCACATGCAATTCACTCACTCACTAGTCTAATGGCTACATATCACAAGAGTCTCAATCGGAGGCTCTTGGCCCATTAATGGTATAATCCAGCCGCTGGTTCTTCTTGTAGATGCGTGGAATCCAAGTCGGTCTCTCGTATTCCTGTATACTGCTATGTGCCTACCCAGAGCTTCTGCCCCGCTCGCGGGACCGGATGCATCCGCGTGGTGGTCGGTCCTATGCATGCCCCATTCACCCATCCATCTGACTGCGGACCAGAAGGTGTCTCCAGACACGCGGCGATGCCGTACATGTGGACCCACATTAACGGCCTCTTCGGTGCGTCTGTCTCAAATTCTGCGAGATGTTGGACTGCTCTCTTTGGCCACCATCGATAACCACCCAATGACATGTGCATGCTTGCTAAACATCCGAGTGTCCCATTTACAGGTCTGACGAGCGTATCGCCCGCTGGCTCCATGATCGTGGATGGCTCATACCAATCCAAAAGGGTGGTATCATTCTGCTGTCCCTCTCCTGGGCCTGATATAGTGATACCTACAACGTCTACCGCATCCCGTGCATCTACGTTCGTCTTTTCGTCTTTTCTTTTGAGCGCTCTGTCAGCTATAGTGTGCCGTTGTATGCGTTCATGATGCGCAGTACCTTATCTGCAATGCGGATCGCAGGCCCATTTTGATGTCTGGGCCACTCGGCTAATCCGGGATATATCTCGGTTTCTCCGTCTCCAGTCCGGCATGCGGGGACGAGATGCGGTCAGATAGGATATCCCCTTGGGATACCGCTGCTCTGGATAGGCCCGTAGGCGCCTGGAGGAGCATAAAATGTGGCGGCGCACTGGTATCTCTCCCCGTAACCTATACCCCCCGCCTTCCGACCGCGGCCACAACCAGTACGTGGCTCCATTATGCGTCGTCGTGTTCAGGATGCTGAATAGAGTCTAGGCAGCGGCTGTTCGTCTTTCTCCAGACGTAACAAGTCACCGACGCCTTTTCGCGTTTCATCCGCTTCTTGTAAGGCTGCCCGACGACCTCGCTGGGGTGCGTTCGCATTCCACTTGTCATTGCCGTTTCCCCTCGATCCTGACACGTATGCATACACTAGGGCTATGCCCGAACCGAGTTTGTCTATCAGCCTCGCACGAAGCGGAAGAGCGGACACTCGTCGGTGATCTCCATGTCGCGGAGGTACGTGCACCTCGAACTGGAGGTCCTGTCGTTCCCACTCACGCGCGTTGCAGGTCCTGTTGATGTTCATGCTTGCAACCCTAGCTTCAATAGCGGATACCCGCCTATGGTTTGCAGCTGGTCGTCCCCTCGGTTGGAACTGGCGTGTGACAGCATGCGTTTAGTTCCGCATTCTTTGTGTAGTGCGAGGTTGCGATTCTATTCCATGAGACTGTCACCCGTGCCCTCCCCCGGGATTCTGCCCGGCGTTTGCGCGGCTTTCGATTCAATTCGCCAACACCCCGGGTTCGGGTTCTAAGAATTGCAACTGCAGATCCCGCAGTCCCGCTTCACAATCGCCGCTGCTGGCATATGGACTCGGAAGCATTGTAGTTCATATCTCAACGTCCAAGACGGCAGCCCTTGTCAAATTAATCTTACAGGAAAAGATCCATTCGAAGTTCGAAAGCGACGAAGTACATCTCCGACCGAAAGCGCAAGAATCATCATCCGTTCACAAGGATATCCCTGCACATATAGTCAACTTCTACATTCCCAGCACAGCGATGTCTGAGCAAGGCGAGGTTGGGAGCAAGTAGTGTGCGCATCAATGACGGCCCCGCCTACAGCGACCTTCTCCTTGATGCAACTCAAGGCCCATAGAAAGAGTTCCGGATTCACTCGTCTCATTCGCGCTTCGTAGAGGTGGCGTTTAGGCTAACGGGTACTGTATCGCATCTCTCTTGGAAAATATGCTATTGCATCCGTACAATGTCCAGTAATGTCAGGCTGGTACCAAGACCGTCCTCTGGTTAGCGTAGGCCGGGGGGTTTGGACCGCCCCGTGATGCTACGAATGGGCCTACTTTTTGCCAGGCCCATAAATGGCCAGACATCGCTCCTCGAACGCCTTCACCATCATCTTGGACACTTGCCCGAAGAAGGTTGCCGACACTGCGGCGTGCACCGGGCTGGCAAAGGAGAAAGCGAGGTCCAACGTGACCAGCGTTGGACCGTTGTCTGCCTGCGTTTCTCTCTCCGCTGAAGACGACGAAGGGCGCGTCGCAGGTGCAACCGAGAGGGGGGGCCTGCTGCTGGAATGCGGAGATTGAGGAGAAGCAGGCTGGAACCGCCACACCGTGTTCAGAGCCTTGAAGAGCGGCGTGGACGATGAGGCAACGACCTGATGTCACAGTCAACGAGTGCAGGTCCAGCTTGTAACTGCGTGGAGAGATACGCACCTCGACCGACTCGTTTGGTCGACATGACACTTGGCTGACGTAGCTTTCTTTGAAAGACAGGAAGCCGACGGTCATCTCCACCTGCATGTTGTTCGGGCGTAGAGCAGCGGAGGAGCTGGACGCGGAGGGCGAAGAACCCAGGATACGCGCCGAGGTGCAGAACGGGATAAATTGAGGATAAGAGGTCACATCCGAGACGACACTGTATAGTTGGCTCGGTTTGTAGCTGGATAGCGGCGGTCAGCGGGCCCATGGTGCTAAACGCGCGGCAAGCCAGACACATACGGCAGAATCTTGCGCTCGTGGTATGTCTGTGGGTCCTGGTTGCGGCCATCTGAAAATGGCGAGAAGGAGGAGAGGTCAGGCAGGGTGAAGATGGATCTGCGCGCAACTCGACCAGCGCAGGTGCGGGGGAGCGAGAGGAGACGGGCCATAACATACGAGGCCTGCCTTTTCGGCAAGCGAGTCATATGGGCGTTGTGGCGCAAACTTCAACTTGGCCGAGCAGCATCTCAACCTTCTCTCCGACCATCACTCATGGCCTGGTCTCCATGATATCTGCGCCGTCGGTCTATCTATTGTCTCCCCCACTACATCTGCCGCCGATAGCTCGCACAGCTTCATATAAAAAGCGGTACCTTTACGCTTGACTCGAAATACCACTGCAACTCCGGACGCTGTGACTTTCCTGACTATTGTGTTGTATCTGCCTGTTTTTTGTCATGTCGCGCTCGCTATCCTATGCAGATTCTATCGGAGGGTGCGCTCTGCATATCATTGGCCTGAAGGTCTCATCTAACACTACGGCGCAGAGGCCGTATTGAAGAATACGAGGACGGTGACATGCCCCCCATACCTCGGAACTTCCCGCTTCAAGAGGACGAGGACGAGGACGACTCCCAACCGCCATCGCCCAGAACCGCACTGTTGTCCGACCCGTCCAACATGAACCTCAGTGGAAATCTCGGCGTCAGAGAACGATCACGAAGGTCTATGCGGAGGGACAGCCAGCGCCACCGCAGTGGCACGCACCGCGAGCTCCTAAAGCTGCTCGTCAATGAGGAGTTTGAAGCCAAGCAGACGCGGAGGGTGCTCACCGCTGCGCTAGATAGACTCGATGGAGAGACCAAGCGCGCGCAGGAGGCGGAGCGGCGCGCCTTGGAACTTGCCCGGCACTTCAAGGAGGTGAACGATGCAAGACTGGCGGCAATACAGGATGCAAATCGAGCGCGGGAGGAGTTGATGACATACAAGATGCAGTTGGACACCGCGCTGCGGGAAATATCTCGTGGTTCAGACATCCTAAAGGACGTCGAGGCACAGCGTGACGATGCAGAGGCTGCCGCGGCGAAGGCTCGTAGCACAGCGCGGCGACTCAGAGAACTACAACTCGTGAATCAGGCTCGGGAAGAGGGACGCAGACAGGGCTATGCGGAGGGTATGAACAGAGCCTACGAAGAGGCAAAGATATCTGGATACCGCAGTCACCGTGCGGATCCTGGTGGGCCAATTATTGAAGACTTTGACGATATTGGCACACAGGGCACGGAACGAACATTGTTGGACGAGCTTCCCGCAGACATTTTGAACCTCCCGTCTCCGCCTCGAGGGGGTATTCCTCTCGCGTCTTCCGTGGATGATGATGCCAGCCATATTCCCCAAACATCGTATTCCGGAGGCGCACAGGGCTCGCGTTTTCGTGAAAACATTGCCAGTCCTGGTGCATCCACTCTTGCGTCCATCTCTATGGCTCCTCCCGCAAATCATCTTGCTCCCGCGCCTTGGCCCGGTCCCGACCGTGCAATGCAAATGGATGGCGACATCCCATCCACTGACGCAGATGGGTTCATCCACGTTCGAGCGCCACACGAGTACGGGCGCCAGCCGCCGGCCAGTCCTCATGCCCCCTCTTCACCTCTCCCAAGCCTCTCCACACTCGACGCCGCCTCAATCAACCATCGACCCCGCGCGCCCTCCGATCCTCCGCGCGTGCATGTGCGTGACTATGCGTACGGGGCGCACCGCGCATCACCCACGTCTCTGGCAGATTCCCTACCGTCAACAACTATCTCACAGTTCGAGATCGTCAGCTCACCGCGTGGGAGGCTTCCAGTCCTCAGCGCGATACAGGAAAGCTCTATGGAATACAACAGCCCATCGACGGAGAGTCGGGTAAGGACCAGCATGCCTGATCCCGGCACGTTCCCTGTGCCTGCTTCGGGTACGGGTGGTAGTGTACCAGGTGGTAATGACTCGCATATTGGCAGTCCACGAAGCCGGTCGAGACGCGTGGAAGAGTCAACACAGCCTTACGGCTACAAGGACTTCAGCGGGGTGGAGGAATGGCGGCATTCGACGTCTTCGCCTTCCACTCCGTCGCGTCTGCGCTCTACTACGTCGTTGGGCCGAGATGCATCCCCTCTGGCACGTTCGTATTCACCGACCGCTGGCGAAGGTGTCCGGCACTCGAGGTCACGTTCCGTACATACCCCGTCTAATGCGGGTCCTCTCGTCATGAACGACCGGCACACCGTAGAGTCATTTCAGACGACGTCATGATCACTGTCGAGCCTCCCGTGCGTCGTCCGGATACTTTGACTTAACGTAATGATCTAATCACCACTTTCAGTCTGGACATAACTCCAACGAGTCACCGAGGTCGATTGTGCAATCGGGCATGCTTTCGCCCAACTCTGCCAGTCAGTCATTGCCACAAACCCAATCGGCCCTCAGATCGCTCCAATGAGAACCAACACGCAGCCTACGGGGCCACCACCGTTGTCATTTCAGGACTTCCTGCAGGGTTCGTGGCTACGGCACCAGCCGCACCACACAACTATTATCCATCGTACGAGCCGCTGGTACAGTCTTCACCGAGACTCCCTACACACAGCCTCTACTCCGGGCCAAGTGCAGACACAGCTGCACTACCTATCCCGCAGCGCACTCCAGCCCCCACCGATTAGGTCCCGGCAGACCACCCCGAACCTACAAAAACTACGTGAGCGATATGTTCACGCGCTCAAACACCCCAGGGCGGCCTGCATCTGCCATGGGCAGCTCGCAGCATTCCCGCCCACACACGCCGAGCCAGCAGCAATACGTCTCCGCGCCGATCCCACCAGGCGTGCAATACACCTCCGCGCCCCCGCGAGCTACAACGCCGCTGGGCACGAGCCCACGCTCCACCCACCGGCGCAGCGCGAGCCTCAATGCGACCGCAGGCGCGACGCCCGCGACGCTAGCGCGTTCCCTCTCTGGTGGCACCGCTCTGCACCACATGCCCTCGACACTGTCCGTCGCAAGCGCGATGTCCGGGGGCTCGAGCAGCTACCAGCGTTATGACCCGCGGACCGACCTCGATCCGGCGTTCCTCGCGAGTTCGGAGGAACTACTGGACGTGCAGTCGCCGGGGACAATGGCGAACACGCGCGCGAACGCCGCGGTGGGGGCGGTGAGGCCGGCGTCGGCGCTGTCGTATGGGAGCCGACAATAATTGCGTTGTTCTTTTCGTTTGATCCTTGCTTTGCTTTTGGTTACTGTTATGCGTTTAGATGCATGTAGTGTGTAGTGCGGAGAGGATGGCGGATTATACCTAGATTGGATTACTGTATGTGTATGCGTGCTAATGGTGCAATGGATATTGCTGCCTTTGTCAGACTGTTTTGTAATGACCCATGGACTCTCTGATGAAGAGGTGGACTGCATTCGAAAATTCGGCTGGTAGATTTGGCGACGGCATTGTCGACTGCGGGCGAGGAAGCCTGGGTGGGTCTTGGACAGTTATCAGGAAGATAGTAGACGAAACACTACGAGCGACTCACTATGCAATGAAGACTTGGCTGGATATGCAAGGAACAGAGTATGTTCTTCATATCCCCCAGGCTAGTTCCCGTCCTTCTGTCCAGGTTTGCGGATTCTCGAAGTCGGAGGCTTTGGCTGTGATATTATATTCTGTGCTGCGACGAGGCGTTGTCTCCTCTCCTCCTCGGTCACATAGCGCCATAACCATACGTCCTGCATGGGAAGATTTGCAGTGGGTATCGTCGCTCTAAACTGCTCCTTCAGAACCTGCGTCTGCCTGCTCTCGTCTGTCCCTCCAGCGCCCCCTCTGAGGAACACCTTGCAGACCTCCCCTCTCTTTGCCATGTCCTCGAGGACCATCTTTTTGAGAAACCTAGGCAGTGCAGTCGTAGAATGCGGCAATGCGCTGGATCGAGAGGCTGGCAGCGTACCTTACAGAACGGATCGGATGGACCTCCTTCGGATCGACAGGTCCACGGTCCTCAGTGCGTCTCTCTAGTGCAAGTTTCTGCAAGGCCAGTTTGCGCTTTTCCCTCTGACCTTTTTGCGGCAGCATTTTGACAGGGGAGCGAGGTATGGGGTGTTCGTTAGGGCGTATTTCCTGAACTGCGGCGTAGATTTCTTGCGTCGTAAGCCCCGGAGCGCCCGGTCTGGCATGGAACACTGCGCGGACGAGGCTTCGAGCCTCCGGGGAGACTCCTGGAATGAATGATTTGAGAAAGCCGGGGGGGAAGACCAGAGTCTGCATGGTTCGGCGACAGCATTGGTCGGCAAATGCCGCGGGTGGATTTGATGGAATATCTCTCTGGTGATCTGTACATATACATAACGTTTATGTTATCCGCCGAGTGCAGTCCTTGCAACCGTCAGCGACTGGAAGTCGAACAGCGCGGAGAGGTTGGCCAGCAACAGTCACTTCTTTTTCATCACGACCTCGTAGCGCCAGATCCGGCAGCGCTATCCCATGAGTTCCAGGCCGCCGTTGCGTATTCGTACGATCACCGTGGCGGACTGCAGAAATTTGTGCCTGTGCAGTACAATTTATCGACGGCATATGCTAATCTACATATTTCCAGTATCGATTCATTTTCTGCGGTGAGTTGCACCTACTGACTCTTGCGCGTTCTGAAATCTTACTATCGGATGCATGGCCACTGACGAGGACTTCCATTCGCTTAGAACATGCGCGTGCACCGTGTCTTCCCCAGTTCATGAACCCGACCAAGGCCGAACTGTGGGACAGGGGGTGGTTGCTCGGCATGTCTCTCACGCCAGACGTGATTACGGAGAGCTTCCGCTAGTCCGTGTGCCAATCTCCCATCCAGAGCTTATTCTGCGCCATGCGGGACGTCTTCTCACATGATTGTGCGGATGAATATCTTCCGAAGTCTGCGCACTCGAAGAGCCCTCTCCTATATTACGAGTCCTGTTCCCCTTCCAGCGGACAGACTCCTCCCTTGGTGCACAATGCAGGCATACCTCTTCATTTTACCTTTCATAGGGCTCTATCTCTTCCGATGGTACCTGGAATTCCGGAAAGCCGTCCGCTCTATCCGGTACGTCACCCTGGCGTCCCGCCACAGAGTATCGTTGAACAGAGATGGCGCGCAAGTGATTTTCCTGGCTTCCGGTCTATCTTCGATCCCGCAAATCACCTATTCTCGAAACGAATTCGCGGAATCGCGTACGGCAACTCTATGTCATGGCTTACCAAACACCAGGACTTCGTCGACTGCGGGCTAGATATCTACTCTGCGGTCAGTGCCCTGCCCTAGGTTTGCGCCCTAGGTTTGTGTCCACTAAGCATCATATGATGTGAAGGTGGCAGCATGGCCAATGACCATCACCTTTTTTGTGGCGGATGCTGAGGCATTGAAGGTGCGATAGTGACATCGTCCGAACGTTTTTCAGTAACATCATCCTTGACCCTCATTATCCAATGTCGGACCCAGGAAGTGACGAGTTCCCGGATGCGGTTCCAGAAGCCCCTGTGGCACTACAAGGTGATCTCATTCTTCGGAAGCAACATCGTCGTTACCGAAGGCGACGAGTGGAAGAGGCACAGGAAGATTGCTGCCCCTGCTTTCTCAGAGGTACGTTTTCATCTTACCGTTCTGCTCCGAGCATCTTGACCACGGACATGTGATCTTTGATAGCGGAATAACAGGCTTGTCTGGGACGAGAGTATGCGGACGATGCTCGATTTATTTGAGAACATCTGGGGCGAGCAGCAAGAAATTAACATCGACCACATTGTTGATCTGACTGTACCTGTAAGTCATCCCGTAAGCGACAGTATCAATATCGTCAGTTCCATCATGCTTCGCGATCACAGATAGCCCTTTTCATAATCGGCGTGGCCGGTTTTGGCCGCCGAATTGCCTGGAGCGAAGACGGAAAGCTTTCAGGGGGGCATATTGTTACATTTAAGGTACATATCTAGTCTGCTCAGCGCAACGCCGCTCAGATCCGGCTCACCAACGGGCGATCTGTAGGATGCACTGCACACGGTCTCAAACGACCTCGTCCTCAAGGTTGTCCTCCCTAACTGGGTACTCAACTGGGGCCCGACAAAGCGCGTACGCAACTTCAAAGTCGCGTACGACGAGCTGGAGGTGACATTGGCGACGGCGCCTATCTCACAGGCTTGCGCTAATATTGGCCCGCAGCGATACATGATCGAGATGATCCAGGCGCGCAAGAAGTCAGAGAAGAAAGAGGAGCGCTACGATCTGTTCAGCAGTCTGCTAGATGCCAACGAGGACGAGCTGGATGGCCAAGGGAGCAAGTTGAGCGATAGCGAGCTGATTGGTACGTTTTGTGCGGTACTGCAGCAAAATGGGATGTACTGACTCGCGCGCCCGATAATGTACAGGCAACATTTCATCTTCTTGATTGCAGGTACGCATCGCGGACCGGGCGATGCTTGATAGCTTGTTAATTTCTCTCACCTCCTCCTTGTGTGTGCTATACCGTCGCAGGACACGAGGCCAGTTGAACCATCAGTCTGGTACCCCTTTTTTAGCTGATCCACAACCCCTTTGCAGACGACCGCGCATACGCTCGCCTACACGTTCATCATGCTGGCGCTGTACCAGGATGAGCAGGAGATCCTGTACCAGCACGTCAAGAGTGTCTTCCGAGATGGCAGGATTCCTGTGTGTTTCCAGAGCTTATATAATCTTCACATACGTGCTGAAACATGACAAATGTGGTGCCGTCAGGCGTACGAGGAAATGGGACAACTGAGCTACTCCCTGGCGTGCGTACTATTACTTTGGTGTCTACCGTGTGACTGCATAGCTAAGAAACCCCACAGCGTGTTCCTCGAGACGCTCAGGATGTTTCCACCAGTGCGTGCTTGGAGGCCACAGAACTCCATCGTGCAGTGCTCACCGCGTAGGTCAGGTATGCAACATCCCGAAATACGCCGCCGAGGACGCGACGCTCGTCACTCGCAACACAGCAGGCGAGCCGGTGCAGGTCGTGGATCCCGCAGGGCGCGCAGATCACAATCCACACGCCCGGGCTGCACTACAACCGTACGCACCACCTCTTTCGTTGTCTTGCATGCGGCTGAAACGGGTGCTGCGTATGCAACAGCTCGATATTGGGATGATCCGTACGCGTTCAAGCCCTCGCGGTTCCTCGGCGACTGGCCGCGCGATGCGTTCCTGCCTTTCAGCGGCGGTGCACGCTCGTGCCTTGGACGCAAGTTCGTCGGCTCTTCCTCTCCTCTCCTAGTCGTCGTTTGACATGCGAATAATCGCGCGCTTAGGTTCTCGGAGACGGAAGGCGTGGCGATCCTTTCGCTGCTCATCTCGCGCTACAGGATCGACGTCAAGGAGGAACCGCAGTTCGCTGCCGAGACGTTCGAGAAGCGCAAAGCCCGGCTGCTGAAATCGAAGTCGGCCATCACGTTGTAGTGCGTGTCTGTGTTTGTTCTGACCGTGTTGGTCGACCGCTGATCCTGTCCTCAGTCCTGTGAGAGCGCCGCTTGTGTTCACACGGAGATGATGAGACGACTGAGTTGCGGAGCCGTGTCGGATGCGTTTTGCTGGACCTTATCTTTATGGTATATTGTACCATACACAATGTAAACTATGTGCTTTGGATTTTGATATTCTATCTGACTCGAAGGGCCCGGATCCGGGATCACTGCGAGAATCCAAGGTCGATATTCTTGCTCGTAGAGCAAGTCTGCTCAAGTTGTCACGACTGTTTCTGAACCACAGTGTGTCGTGATGGTGAGAGTCTGATCGGTATGCAGCTGCGACGACGAAGTTCCCCTGATCTGTCGGGAACGTATATGGGAGGTAGCGGAGCGCAAGTTGATCGCTTTGCGGGTAACTTCTTGGGCTGTAAATAATGGTTGATGTTCTCGTAAGCACTGTATTTCAGAATGCTCGCTGTGCCGCATGAGGGTGATCCACCTACGAGGTGAACCCCCTAAGCCGACCGTCTTCTCCTCTTTCACGGAATGGACCTCATCACAATTTGTTAGACGGCGGAAGAACAGGAAATAGGCATACCCAGATGCACCGACCAATGTTGAGCGTAACGACGCCGCACTTATAGACTAAGCATGCGCAGAAAAGATTAGTAGCCTTTCCAAGATCAGCAAGCCCATGCAACATAAGGGATCGTCAGTACAACAATGTGTCCAC
>JABYQE010000264.1:0-20321 GCA_022376435.1 Amylocystis lapponica
CTCTGTCGTGTGAATGGCACAATATCTTATCCTTTCTTGGCTGCTCACACTACTCCATCGGTGTTGCTAACCCTCCAGAATTACTCCAGAATGTGCTCTGTCGATGCACTATCAACTGGACTTCGTCATCGATTCGGGAGACGCCAATTGTCGCGCAGTGGATGGGCTTTCAGCGAGGATTCGCGTCGGCGCTTTTTCTCCCTGACCTTGTTCCTGGCATCTCATTGCCGGTGTTTACCGTCGCCGAGCAGGGCCAGCTTGGATTTCATGATGCTGATCCTATCTTGTCGAACGCTGGGGTCCCTCCCGGTGTGTTTGTGACAGGTACCAGCACAACCCTAAGATAAGGGTCCCGTTAAGTCTAGTAAGAGCGGGAGTCTATAGGTGCTTACAAATCAGGTTTAATGTATTTATTACTCGAGCAGACACCTCTCCCTCCAGGAATATTTGGCATAACTGTGTCCGGACTGCGGAAAGACATGCGATACTGTGTTGCGTCTGCGCGACTACGCGATACCTGCCTATTTGGGTAGTGAAAGGGTGGGAGCAGGTGGATGCAAATCCGACCTCCCAGCATCTGCAAATGCTGCATTCCTACGAGTGCCTACAGCTACCTACGCGGGGCTCTGGTAGCAAGGTCTGATCTACTTAGTCCGTTGTAGGCACCTGTAGGCACTGGTAGGTCCTGTAGACTTGCTGTCAATTCCTGATGAGCTGCGGTGTCAGTGGCCTCAATTCTGATGCTGTAAGGCTGCTGCCTTACGACGTCATCGACGTCACCTTGTTTGGACCTTGTTTGTTTGTTGGTCCGACCTTATGTATGCGCGTTGGCCTTCGTTGCGAGTACTTTACTCTTACTGTACTCTGGCAACGAAGGTATGTGTTTTGCTTCATATCATGTACTTTACTCTTACTGTACTCTGGCAACGAAGACGTGTTGTTCCCGTTCCGTCGCCGTCTGTTTAGTGTTCCCGACTCCCGTCGGGTTCCACTTTTTTTGAACGTTGAACGATACTCTTGCCGAGCCGCTAGCCGTTTCCCGTTAGCGCGGTTCCACCCCGGACCACGCACCTTGCCGTCAACCTGCCGTCCCGTTCCCAGCCATCCGTCTCGATCCCTCTGAGGACGAGAAGTTGTAGCCGCCTTGAATCTAAGCTGGACGTCGAAAGCATCTCCTTGTCGCCGACACTCTCCTCTCCCACCTTATCTGTCCTATCCGAACTCTCATCGCTCCCACCATCGCCAAACGACGACCTACACACGATCGAATCCCCGCGCATATACCCATCGGAAGAAATCGAGATGGTGGCGTCGAAGAAGAAGTCAGCGACCGTGGAACACATCAAGGAGAGCCAGGCACCGAAGCTGCTAGCGGGAGACCTCACGCCGGAAGTAGTGAATGGCTGGAAGATCGCCTGCGAGCGACACTTCTGGAAGGTTTCTCTCTCGGAGGAACTCCAGGTCTCGACCGTCGCGTCGAGAATGGATGACCCGCGTTTCACAGTCTGGTACAACGCCCATCGGGAACGGTTGGACGCCCTGCCCTTCGAGGAATTCATCGCTGAAGTCCGCAGCACCTACCTGCCCAAGGACTGGGACTCCAATATCCGTGACGAAGTCATGGGCGCGCGCCAGAACGACAAACCTTTCTGGGACTGGGCTAACGAGGTTCAGGAGAAAGCCGCTGTCATCTCGAACATGCCGAACGCCCTCAGCGAAGCCCTACTCAAACAGCTTATTCAGGCCGGGGTAAACCCGCGGCTGAAGAAGAAAATGAATAGCTCCCGCAACCAAGCCGACTTAGCGGGTCGCGAACTCTTTTCACAGTGGCTCCTCGGAGTCAAGGACATCGACGAGGAGTTGCAGGAGGAAGACGAACGGGTCGCCGCCGCAGTCGAAAAGATCGTAGCGGAGAACAAGGCGACCTACGGAGTCACGAAAGGCAAGCCGCTTCAGGCGCGTACCAATGCCCAGACCAACGCTGTGAAGACCAGCACTGGCGGCACCGGCCGGACTCCAGGGCCATCGCTCCCGAAGCTGACCACGGAGGAACGTCTGCTTCTACAGAAGCATCGCGGGTGTTTCAAGTGCCGTCTACCGAACCAGAACCACATCACGGCGAACTGCCCAAACGAATTCCCCGATCCAACCACGTATACACCCATTACCGAAGTGCGGATCCAAGACTTGATTCGTGCGGAAAAAGGACGCAAACCGGTGACGGCGAGCGTCACCCCCGCGAGCGAGGAGACACCCGATGCGGAGACGTATGTCGCAGCAGTGTTCCCCGAGGCGAGCTCTGTCCTCGGAAATGGGTCGGAATCGGACACCGAGTATGTGGAGTGTTTCTCTATCCCAAACCTCTTCTGGCATTGTCTCATTGACGGCCCGAACATCGACTCCCATATTCCCATTCGTGCACTGATTGACGACGGCTCCCACGCAGTTCTGATTAGCGACGAGCTCGTCACTCGACTCGGACTGCTCCGTCGTCGCCTCAAGACCCCGCAACAGTGTGGTCAAGCGCTGTCAGGATCGTCGGGCACAGTTGTCATGACCGAGTGGGTGAAGCTACGCCTGTCTTCCCCGTGTTTCCAATTCACTTCCATCACTGTCCCCGCCCTTGTTGCCCCGCCATCAGCTCTCTGCGCGCCTGTACTATTAGGATTGCCGTTCTTAGCGCATAATAAACTTGTTGTCGATCCATCCCTCCGAGCGGTGGTCCACAAGCCGTCTAGTTGTGACATCCTCCGTTTACCGCCCATGTTATCGGGCACTCGGACAGTAGCGCAGCACCCGACGACTCCCCGCTCAGTTGCAATCGAGAAAGCCTCCCGGGTGGTTGCAGCCACTTGGAGCATGATCGATGAACTCCGCGATCGTCTTGCGGCCCATCGCCAGAACATTGACCGGGTGTGCGAGCGCTCGCTGGACCCAGACCACCTTCCGGCTGTCAGGCAGCGCGTGGAGGAACTCGCAGCCAGTAGTGCGCGCGAGACACTGCTCTCATCAAAAGACGCAGCTTATAAGGAACGGTTTGCCGATCGTTTCCCTACAGACATTCCTCCCGTCGATGATCTCCCTACGTCAGTTTATCACAACTTCCAGCTCAAGGATCCGAACAAAGTCATCGCCTCGCGGGCGTACCCTTGTCCAAGAAAGTACCGCGAAGCCTGGGGAACCCTTATACAGCAACATCTGGATGCTGGTCGAATCCGTCCCTCATCAAGTCCCTACGCTTCACCGGCTTTCATCATCCCCAAGGCTGACCCCAAGGCCCTGCCGCGTTGGGTCAACGATTACCGCAAACTCAATGACAACACCATTCCTGATAAGTTCCCACTCCCGCGTGTTGATGACATCTTGGCAGACTGTGCAAAAGGCAAGATTTGGGGGAAGCTCGATATGACAAACGCCTTTTTTCAGACTAGAGTCCACCCCGACCACATTCAATACACCGCCGTCTACACTCCGTTGGGCTTGTACGAATGGACGGTCATGCCAATGGGTTGTCGGAATGCACCATCCACACATCAGCACCGGATGACAGAAGCCTTGCGACCGTTTATAGGGAAGATCTGCCATGTCTATCTAGACGACATCATCATCTGGTCACAGGATCTTGAGGAACACGAACGGAACATCGATACCATTATGACAGCTTTGAGGGACGCTCACTTGTACTGCAGTATCAAGAAAACATCTCTTTTCTGCGACGAGATTGACTTCCTGGGGCATCACATATCTCAGCGTGGCATCGAGGCGGACATAGAGAAGGTTTCTCGGATTCTAGCTTGGCCTCGACCGCGCTGTGCTAAGGATGTTCGTTCTTTTCTGGGGCTTGTTCGCTACATCGCTATTTTCCTACCGCAGCTTGCCGACTTCACTGGTATTCTCACACCGCTGACAACGAAGGAAGCCGACAAAGTCTTTCCGCCATGGGAAAACGCGCATCAGGCGGCATTCGAAGCGATCCAAAATTTGGTCTTGTCTCGGGAGTGCTTGACAACAATAGATCACGATAACTTGAACGACGACCGTATCTTTGTGACTACCGATGCGTCAGAGTGGCGAACTGGTGCAGTGCTTTCTGTGGGCCCGACCTGGGAGACGTCCCGGCCGGTGGCCTTCGAATCACAAACTCTGACGGGACCTACTCTACGCTACCCAACACACGAGAAAGAGCTCTTGGCAATCATCCGCGCCTTGAAAAAGTGGAGGGTGGATCTTCTCGGTACGCCTTTCGTCATCTACACTGATCACAAGACACTCGAGAACTTCGACGGGCAACGCAATCTGTCGCGACGACAAGCGCGCTGGGCAGAGGCCCTCGCCGACTACGATTACCAAATTTGCTACATACCGGGCGAGGACAATACCGTAGCCGATGCCTTGTCACGTCTCCCGCTCGAATCAGAGGAAGACGTGGCTCGGGCAGAATTTGGCATTCTCGCAGCGACGTTCCGAGTCGAATCCGATGCAACTCTAGTCCAGTCCATCCGCGAGGCTTCCATCACTGATCCTTTCTGCCAGAAACTGCGCCAGACCCACGGAGGAACCATCGGAGCACAGGAAAAGGATGGCCTACTCTATGTCGGCAACCGTCTCGTAATTCCAAACGTTAAGAATGTCCGTGAGTCATTGTTCCGCCTCGCACATGATTTGCTAGGCCACTTCGGTGCGGAGAAGTCTTATGCTGCACTGCGGGGGGACTATTACTGGCCCAACATGTGTCGTGATCTCGAGGAAGCTTATGTCCCAACTTGCGATGAGTGCCAAAGGAACAAGAGTCGGAATCATCGTCCGGCGGGTCCTCTGCACCCGCTGCCAATCCCGGAAGGACGCTGTGACTCCATCACGATGGATTTCGTGGGGCCACTCCCGGAGGATGAAGGGTACAACGCGCTGGCAACCATCTCCGATCGCTTGGGCTCTGACATCCGGGTGATACCCACGCGAACAGACTGCAGCGCGGCGGAGTGGGCAGCTCAATTCTTCGATGGCTGGTACTGCGAGAACGGACTGCCCTTGGAGATTATTTCGGACCGGGACACAAAGTTTATCTCTGCCTTCTGGAAGGCTCTCTGTCGACTGACGGGAGTCAAACACAAGATGTCTACGTCATATCACCCACAGACCGATGGCTTGTCCGAGCGAGCTAACAAAACTGTCATCCAATGCCTGCAGTACCATGTCGAGCGCAACCAACGTGGCTGGGTAAAGGCGCTGCCCCTGGTGCGTTTTAATATCATGAACACGGTCAACGCTAGCACCGGGTATTCGCCTTTCCAACTCCGCATGGGTCGCTCGCCACGGCTTATTCCACCCTTATTCCAATCGCACGTCGATGTCGCAGCACAATCCACATCTCAAGCCGAGGCGCAGCGGGCTGGTGACCTCATTCGCAAGCTCGAAATCGCTGTGCTCGAGGCGCAGGACAACCTCTTCGCGGCTAAGGTCTCGCAGGCCCACAGCGCCAATGCACATCGGGCTCCGGAGCCTACATTCGCCGTTGGGGACAAGGTGTTGTTGTCCACCTTGCATCGCCGCCGGGAATATCGTCAACGGGGCGACTCGCGGGTGGCGAAGTTCATGCCACGCTTCGACGGACCGTTTGCCATCGTCGAGGCGTATCCCGAAACCTCCAACTACATCCTCGACCTTCCAAATACCATGCACATATTCAATAATTTCCATGCGTCACAACTGGAACGATATCAACCAAACGATACTACATTATTCCCGGAGCGCGAACTTCCCAGGCCCGGACCCGTTATCACCGCCGATGGCATGGAAGAATGGGAAGTGGACAGGATCATAGACGAGAGACGCCGTGGGAGGGGAAGGCAGTACCTGGTGCGCTGGAAAGGCTGGGGTCCGGACGCGGACTCCTGGCTGCCCCGACGCGAACTCGAGGATTGCGAAGCCCTCGATTCTTGGGAGACGCGATGAAGTTTCGTGGATGGGGGAGGGTGTAAGGCTGCTGCCTTACGACGTCATCGACGTCACCTTGTTTGGACCTTGTTTGTTTGTTGGTCCGACCTTATGTATGCGCGTTGGCCTTCGTTGCGAGTACTTTACTCTTACTGTACTCTGGCAACGAAGGTATGTGTTTTGCTTCATATCATGTACTTTACTCTTACTGTACTCTGGCAACGAAGACGTGTTGTTCCCGTTCCGTCGCCGTCTGTTTAGTGTTCCCGACTCCCGTCGGGTTCCAGATGCCATTGTGCTGGCAAGTATCACACCCGCATTTACTGACCGCACGGCGCTGGCTACTGGTTTTTAGATCACTCTTGCCTGCTGTCCTGTACATCACTATGTAGCCTTGTTTTTGATTTGAGCCCGGAAACTAGAAATCAATGCCAGTGTTTCTTTTCGGGCGCCAGCAGCCTCTGGGCCATGGTGTCACGCCCCGCTAATCTCGTGCCATATACACAAGATATAAGTTTTATTTGCCTTACAACAGCTGCTCCGAGTCGAGCACTGCTCAGTACACAAGAGCATGTGTGCTCAGGGCAGGCTTCGACGTGACTGAGGACCACTGCACACAGATACCTTCTACGGCGGTACCTTCTATGATGGGCTGCGGCTCACTGGGCCAGGCCGAGTGCTCAGTGCTCATTGAGTGGAGTGAGCTGCACAAGTGCTGCAACCACTGTGTACTTGGCTGGAAAATAAACCGGCCTGTCAGGAATATGGGTGTCAGCCACACACATCCCTTTCCAGCAATTCACCTTGTGAACAATGCTCCACTACAAACTGTTTTACTAGGTGTAAATTGCAATAGTAGGTAGGTGTTAGTGCCGATGGTCACAGCGGGAGGGTCACGGAGTGCCATCTTTACTTCGGACCCCAAGACCATTTCCTAATTCTAACCTGGCCCTGCTCGGCGACGGTACGGTGTTCCTATTCGAGCTCCCTATACTTGCACCCGATCGCGGTAAACATATTCCAAAGACGCTGTCCCCGACATTATCTGAGCCGAAGCGCTCGTTACATATATTGCTGATAGAAGTAGCGTGTCAAGTGCAGACAGAAGCTCTGACTCCGACCTATGGTTCTCGTGCGCTAGATGGCGAACGTATAAGGATGGGCAAGAGCTTTCATTTATCCCACATACCTCCGACATGCCGTCGCTCTTCAACGCACCCGCACCCAATATCCCTTACTTTACGCCCGCTCAGTATCCTCCGGCAGGCTCAGCCGTCGAGCCCCAGCCAGAGGGAAAGCTCGTCCCAAAGCTCTTTCAGCCACTGAAGATCCGTGGCGTCCAGGTTCAGAATCGAATTTGGGTGCGTAGCTACTATGAATCCGTGCGGCTCCTGACACTCATATATTTGCTTTAGCTCTCTCCGTTATGCCAATACTCTGCACAGGACGGCGCACCCACTGCATGGCATATGGCCCATCGTAAGCGTAATACTAGTATCCTCCGTATTGGACTCGGGGTATGAGTCATTCCGGGCAGGTCTCGGCAGTCTATTTTAGAGTTATCTCGTTTGGGCATATTTGAATGACGGGATCAACCCACTCACCTGCGATCTGACAGTGGGCGGCATCTTCACCCGCGGCCCCGGCCTGAGCATCATCGAGGCAACCGCAGTCGTCCCTGAGGGACGCATCTCGCCACAGGACCTCGGGCTCTGGGACGACGCGCTCATCGCGTCCTTCCGCGAGCTCGTCCAGTTCGCGCACTCCCAGAACCAGAAGATCGGCATCCAGCTCGCGCACGCAGGCCGCAAGGCGTCCACCCTCCCACCGTGGCTCTCCGGCGGGATCGCGACGGAGCTCGACCACGGCTGGCCAGATCGCGTCGTAGCACCCAGCGCGACTCAGTTCGCCCCCGGGTTCGCAGAACCGACAGCCCTCACGACCGAGGGCATCCGCGCAGTCGTCGTCGCATTCGCGGACGCCACGCGGCGCGCGCTCAAGGCGGGCTTCGATGTGATCGAGATCCATGGCGCGCACGGGTACCTCCTCGGCGAGTTCCTCTCGCCCGCCGTCAATACGCGCACGGACGAGTACGGCGGGAGCTTCGCGAACCGCACGCGGCTGCTGCTCGAGGTCGTCGACGCCGTCCGCGGCGTTATCCCGCCCGACATGCCGCTCTTCGTCCGGTGAGTGTCTGCGCAGGCACGGCGGACCTGCGCTGAGGCGCGCATGCAGGATTTCCGCGACGGACTGGCTGCCCGACCAGCCGTCGTGGCGCGTAGAGGACACGGTGCGCCTCGCGCCGATCCTCGCGGAGCACGGCGTCGATCTCTTGGATGTGTCCTCGGGCGGGACGCATAGGGCTGCGCAGATGGGCCCGAGGGAGGGGCGCGTCGCGTACCAGGCGCCGTTCTCGGAGGCGGTGAAGAAGGCGGCGGGGGACAAGATCCTCGTCAGCGCCGTCGGCAGCATCAACACCGGGCGTGTCGCGCAGGAGGTTCTCGACAAGGTGCGCGGTGTCTCGGTCGTCTCGGATGAGACTGATCGTCTGCACGTTGTACAGGAGCAGGCAGACGTGATATTCGCCGGGCGGATGTTCCAGAAGAACCCGGGGCTGGTGTGGACGTTCGCGGAGGATTTGGGCGTGACGATCACGATGGCGCACCAGATTGAGTGGCCCTTTGCGGGCCGGGGATCAAGCGTCGGGCGAAAGTCAGTCAAGACATCTGCATAAACGAAATTTAACCGCTTCGGTTTGGTACTTGGGATACAATTTGTGTGTTTGTAAAAACGAGCAGTTTCGAACGGTTGAAATCGCTTGCTCTAAGATGTTATGGTTATTGGGCCATCGGAGCCGTCCAGATGGTGCAATGTGATATCGACAAAGGTTGATGCAATATGAAAAGCAGACCTACGTGTACATCACGGTACTTATTCTAAAATCAAAATTTAGGGCTTTCACTGATGCTGTTTGGATCGCTGTTATTGGCAAGTATTGTCAGTCGAGCCACAGAAGACAACCAGGCTAGTAAGAGATCCCCTTACCGGTGGTGATGAATCAATCGATTACACGATACACTGGAACTTATCCCAAAGTCCCCGAGACGGGATCAAAGACAGGCTTCCTTGCTACACGGCATACGGATTGAGTGGGATCCATTGTGCTACACTACCGTCCAGCTTACCTGGTCGTCGCGTTCTATCACAGCCCCCGTTGGTTCTATGACTGTTTCTCGCTCGAAGGTCATCTTGATTGGGTCGTTGACGTCCCTGTGTCGCCATGAGAGTTCGATATTGGGACTTCTTGCGAAAGATTGCCGTGTGGAACCTTGAGATCTACTCTTTTCAACGAACTCCTCCAGATGTTGGTACGCGCGACTGTTTAGATTAACGAGTAACGTGTTCGCATAACTGCGTGAACCAAGTTAGCTCCAATGCGTATGTATGCCAGTCGAGTGTACATACACTTTGCAAACACTTGTGGATCTACAGTCATCCATCAGACTCCTGCGTTGGAGAGCAACACTTATCGAACTTACATGCACTGGTAGAGAAGGCTTTGCTGGAAGGACATACATTAAATATCGTCGTGTTCTCAATAATAATAATAACTGACTGGGGAAGCGCAGTACAACACTACGTTCGCAATCGCAGTGATCGCTAAGAAATATAAGACAACATAATCCCGTGTCTAAGGAATCTCGTACCTGTTAATCCTCCGCTCTCCAGAACGAGGCGGACAAGGCGATGGATCATCTTGCGATTATCTACGGTACCGACCTCAATCTTGTTCTTGAGCAGCTGTAGTCAGAATCAAGGCTCAGTTTAATTCCATGCACATAAACTTGTAGGTTGACATACATATTTTGCCATAGAGATCGCAATTACCACGTCGATGAAACCACCTAATACACCCCATGTCTAGGACATCCCTCAATCAAGTTCGTCGGATGAACTCGGAGGGGCACAAGTACATACCCCGAGGATTGGATCGACGCCTTTCTTCGCTTCCATTGAAGTATCTCGCTCAGACT
This sequence comes from Amylocystis lapponica, assembly GCA_022376435.1. Classification (NCBI taxonomy): domain Eukaryota; kingdom Fungi; phylum Basidiomycota; class Agaricomycetes; order Polyporales; family Postiaceae; genus Amylocystis; species Amylocystis lapponica. Next base: position 9,969 of record JABYQE010000264.1, read on the forward strand.
GGCAGTGCCATCCTTTCAGAGGCCGTCTCTCAAGATTGGAGAATGAACAAGCGCACCAAGACAAGACTGACGAATCCTAGGATGGTTTGAGCGACAGACAACTTGGCGAATGTCAGATTGCGGAAAAGTCAGTGATTGGTGGAAATTGCTTACCGTCACTATGCTTCCCACAAGGATGTGAGTTTTCTTCTTGGAAACTATCCAGATACGCCAGGCGAAAAAGAGCTGGACCGCCCACCCAATTAGCCCCTCGAGAGCCGCGGCCCCCGTCCAAATAGCTGAAACCGTAGTGACAGAAACTATGTCACTGTGGTGGCCGACGTAAACGTGGTACGCGAAAGCGCTCTTCAGTCCGATCTGAACAAGGTCAGCTATGAATATCAGGTACGCTGTAACTGAACGTTCAGCAGGAAACACGGTCAGGCCAGAGAGTATTGCCGTTTGTCCAAATTGATAACACGCACAGCACTTCCATCCCATCGGGCTAGAGTGTGAATAGACAGAATAGATGTCTAACGAAGTGGTCAATCTCGATGCAAAATTCGACTTCTAGCTCGAGGCTCACAAACTTGAACCAGCATGGCGCCCTGAAGTCCCCACATGAACATTATCCCTAGAAGCTGGTATCCAAAATAGATTTATCAGTGGGGTACATCTCGGCACATCACGTAAGCAATATACTTGAGGTCCGGCTCTGGGGGATGCAAGAATCAAGACCTCGGCGAAGCATAAGTGAACGGGAAAACATACAACAAAGACATTGGTGGATTTACGGCCTCAACCATCGCAAGACACAGAGACAGGTTGTACAGCACCAATGGGGAGCAGGGTTTTTATAACCTCTTGCGTTGTTGTACATGGATATGCACTCATGAGCCGTACGCGGATATTGAGATACTGAATAAACGACAAGATATCTGACAGAGTGGTCCGTTGAACTGGCGAATTCACGTACATTTAAGGTTATTGGCGCAATAAACAAAGCCCTCGAGACTGAATGTCTAGATAACGATAAGAACACGACACCTGAGCAAGAAATCCAGCTAATAATGATGTGATATTTGGCATAAGGAAGAAGCGACAAAGCCTGCAGCCGCCTACCAGTTATCCTGGCCACTGGATGATCTAAGTCATGATCAGATCTTCTTCGCGCAGTTTTGAGGCGACAAAGAGCGGATGAGATTAAACACCGCCAGAGTGGCCCTTTGCCTTTTGTTCGGCGGCCAATTGGGTTTGACCGATTAACCTTAATTAGTGGCCCCTAGCAAAGCGGAACATGTGGCACACACAAAGCGGTTCACTGGTATAAGTAAGCGTGTGTCGGGTGCTTCCTCTCACCTCTTCCACTTACCACTACACTCATATCTCTGCTGTTCCAGCAACGTAAGTCTTGTGGCCTCCAGAGCAGAGTAATCCACTTATCTATTCATGCAGAAAAACAAAACGTCATTCTTGTCAAACATGAACCGTCTTTATGTTGCTTTCGACGTTCCCCACACCTCTTTTTACGGCCACCAGACTTCCATCGTGCTGAGGCTCGCGAACAAGTCCAACGCTTGGAAGTATCAATGCGTTCCTCGAGGCCACTACGAACGCTATAATGAGCAATATGGCGTATACGACGTGGCAAGGGTCCAATTCCGGACTCCAAGGCTATTGTCTCTCATCTTCCTGGGAGAGACCAATAAGACCGGCGGCGAGCTTGGTTCTCTACTGTCTTCCATCCCGATTGTCGAAGGGAAGTTCGTCGAAGCTTGGACACGCAGTGCCGTCAACGTAAGAGCTTTCGTCAGTGGTTTGTTGACGGGCGACTTACTGACGAGTGTCTTGCGCAGCGTCTTGTGGACAACGGGATCATTTTGCGACCTGAGCTAGAAGTTTCAGCGCTGCTTCGACAGGGTTCTGCCAATGCGGACGAATTCGTGGATTGCTTGTCTGCAGAGAAACGTAAGAGTAGCCCCATCACCACAATTGATTCCTCTGGCAATCTCGTCGGTGAGAAGGTGATGGTCAGTGCTTCCTCGTACATGGAGCGAAGGCTATCCCCCTTGATGCTCCCTCTTGCGCAGCTCACATGAATGTTGCAAACTTCAGTCTGTCGACCATATGCTTATGTGTATATCTATAAGACCCTCAATTAGTTAATGTAGTATTATGCATATGTATGCGAACGCACATGTTGAGTGATGTCGACGATGTTCTGATCGCCGCTGGACCGTAGAAATTCTTACGTAGAGGCCTTCAATGATATACAGATATCCAGGATCGAATGGAAGTCACTGTCTGCTTGGTTATTGTCGCCAGAGACAAATGCAAACATATGTACAAGACCAGATGATGAGCGCTGAGCGGTCGAAGCGCCGTCACCAAGAGTGACTCTAGCGCCCACGCTTGAAGACGACGCTAGCGCTAGCGCTCTGTCCCTCTTGCGCAGCTATATTCGCATTCACTCCCAATTCCGACACACGGCACGGACTTCCTGTTCTCCCATTAATATATGATAATACTTCTCGACGTAGATTGTATGTATACGCTCCCGCTGGACATCGATGCAGAACCATTGCTGGCCACCCCGCAGCCTCACTGGCAGAAGCAGATACTAGGCTTCAGCTCTTGTAGGACGTTTGATTGTGAGTGCCTTGCAACCCTTGCTCATTCATCTCATTCTCTGTTACACGGTCATCTGACTGAGACAATGAGCTGGGACGTTTTGCCTCACGGATGATTCGCATCCGACAATCCTGGACGAGGTCTTTTCTGTAATTCTCCTGCTTACATTTCAGGTCTTTTCTGGGCATCTGAATGACTGATAGTTTATCAAGGCAGAACAGCGGCACTGTGATATCATATAAAGGGCGAATATATGCTACCAGTGCGTCTGAGCTCGCCCAAAGTGCTTCTGCGTTCAACTTTGATTGGACATGCACTTCAATTGGTTGGACAAAGCGTGCTTTGACACGGCATGGTCATGTTTGAGCCACCATGTGAAACGACTACAAAACGACCCAGTGTGGGCCACTCCCAGCAACTCCATCCAATTGTTATCTCAACTCTTAGGATGCAACGCACTCTGGTCCCAACAATCGGGACCCCTGCTGACTTCATTATACCCAAGAAGTTCGTCGACAATCTGCGTTATGTTCCATTTAAGGACGACCCGATGAAGGCTTCTACCATACTTCCGACCATGTATTTCAATCACCGTGAACTGCCACCCCGGCGCGATGCGGAGTGGATTCCGTCCTACGGTTTGTTTCCTCTACAATTTGTGGTGTGTGCGCTTTCTAATATGTATTGAGCATTGTTCTTATGATTGCCTAACCTGTTAGAAACCGGGCGAGCGCAAGGTGTTCGTGCGTCGATTCGATGAGGATTACAACGAGTGGGGGCCATGGATTGTGGGGGAAATTGTCGCTGAGAAGATTTCGCGCAGACTGGTTCGTGAAGATGTCATGCGATGTCTAATGCTCCTGACATCTACCGCCCATGCAGATTGGGCCTGCTCTTAGTTACCGTGTCAAGTTCAAAGATGAAGTTGGACAGAAGCATTCCGAGATGTTCCTTCCTTACCTCGGCGAAATATGCTCGAATCCCGAAGAGCTCATCCCTCTCGAGGTGCGTAGGTATAGGCGGCTCAAACAGCTTCTGGTGTGTACATCGACTTTATGCGACTTGACCAAAGCACGCTCATCATCCGCACTCTTCATAGAACATGGTCTACATCCCGATCCTCACGACCACAGTCGGTATGTGGCCCGACCAACCGGAGAGGGATAAAACGGTGGTGTACTACATGGGTCAAGTGCTGGTATGTCCCATACGTCCTCTCCTATCGAACAAACTGACGTAGTGCGACAGTGGGTCGATGACCGTTGGACCGAGTACCACGTCCATATATTCAATGGACCTTACATCGGGCTCGTGATGCGCTCCTCCCACGTATGCGCCTTTAATGTGGCCAGTGCAGAGGCTATCGAGAAGTCGCGAGATGCTTGCATTTACGACAGGCTTTCAAACGCGCTCGAAGCGGACTCCATGGTTTTTCTGCCTGTCGAGCCCACCAAATATCTCGTGCTCCCTGTCGGCCACGACTGGACGACATGGGATGAACTCAAGAGGCAAGACCTAATCAAGGGCGACTCGGAGAACCACGAGCGCAGTCGTGCTGCATACCTGCGATCGAAGATGTTCGACATATATGCAGAACAAGACGGTAGCCGTCCTGAGTGGTATGGATGATTGGGAAATGCACCCAAGCACAGGTTTGTACCGGCACGAACGTCAACGACGATGTTTATCCTTTAATGGTAATTGTATATAATTGCTGCTGTGCGATGAACATTTGCACGAATGGAACAAAAATTCTGGTGATGGTGGACTGCGGATGGGTTCAGGATCACAGCATGTGAGACTAGCGCTGGTGTGGCGGCCAAAGCAGCGCTCGTTATATGTTTTGAGGTATGTTCAATATCTTTCGCTTGTCCGTGAGAGCAGGGCTGAGATTCCATCAGGATTGTGCAAAAGTGCTGATGTGAGCAGGATGACGGAAGAGAGCGAGTACTTGGTCGTGGGAAACTGACAGAGAGTGCGCACTACGCGATCGAGTCTCAGGCTGGCCACTACTGCTCCTGCGAGATACTGACTTGCGTACGCATCTCCAGTGATCATGCAGAGAAACATTCCTTTCAACCCGCAGAGCACCAAGGACTACATTGTTGAAGCCCTCAAGGCCTCACCGTTACCCTACGCACCTCTTCGGCCCTCCGACCGTAGGACCAAGGATGCAAAAATATTCAGTAAGACTTGAGTTGAGTAGTAATTTTATTGTTGCCGCACATGTTGTAAAGCATTTGATCTCTGTCAGCTCTCAGTAAATGTATCGGAATTCATGAAAATTAACTGGTCGCAAACAGTGAGGCGACTCGCTCGGCAAAGTGAGTTCTACAATCTGCGCCTCGATGTCAGTCGTGGCCGTTTGAGCTGGGATGTTTTCCCCACGAATGATCTAGAGACGAAAATCCTGGACGACCAAGCTGAGGTTTGTTCTGCGATTCCCATGCTTATCCTTACTGTCCTGCTCATTCTCAGCTTTTGCCGAAAGAAATGGGCTCGACTACACGTGTCTACTACCGTTTCAGCGAGTATTGTCTTCTCTGGACATTCGACTGATCGACTGACTGATATCTGCATGGTGAATGAAGGCCGAATAGAGATACTGACATATTCATAAATCGGATAATATCGCAGTGAGTTTGTTCAGCCCAGAGTGTCTCCGCGTTCAACTTTGATTGGATAGGCCACTTCGTACAAAGCGCACTTTGTCACGGCGTGGCGAGCTGCCTTGGCCATGTCCGAGCTACAATGTGGCACGTCTATAAAAGTCGCTCGGCGCGGCCAACTCCCATCAACTCCCTTCGACCACCATCTCCAATCCTAGTCAAGATGAAAGTGATGCAACGCATTCTTGTCCCTACATCTTCGGTCCCTGCTGAATTCGTTGTACCCGAGCAGTACACAGGTAATCTGGAATATGCTCCATTCAAAGGTGACCCGATGAAGGCCTCCACCATACTTCCGACTATGTACTTCTACGACTATTTATCGAAGCCCTGGCTTGAAATGAAGCACTTGCCGTGCTATGGTTTGAGGCTTCCACCTTTAATGGTACGTGCACTCTTCCTAGTCTGCATCGAGTCCTGTTCTCATGGTCGTCTAACTTGTTAGAACACGCCGGCCGAGCGCAACAAGTTTGTGCGCCGGTTCGATGGGAATAACAACGAGTGGGGGCCGTGGGTTCCGGGGACAGTCGTTACTGAGATAGTTTCGCATAGACTGGTTCGTGAAGTTGTCCTCATGCGACGTCTAATCCTCCCTGAATACGGCCACCCGTCCAGGCCGGGCCCGTTCCTAGTCTCGTTGTACGTTTCAAAGATCAAGCAGGACAGGAGCGTCGCGAGACCTTCATTCCTTTCCTCAAAGAAGTGTGCCGGTCTCTCGAACCTGAAGACCGACAGCATATCGGGATGAATCATTATGGGCGGATTAAAAAGCTTCTGGTGTGTACATCGGGCCGGCTTCATGTGACTTGAGGCATGCTCATCGTCCGTAGAACATGGTCTACATTCCGATTCTTACGAACACCGTCGGTATATGGCCTGACCAGCCGGAAAGGGATAAAACTCTGATATACTACATGGGTGAAGTACTGGTGTGTTATATCCGTCTTCTCTTGTCAAATAAACTGACGCACGCCTGGCGGTGGGACAGTGGGTCAATGAAACTTGGACCGAATATCACGTCCATGTATTCAATGGACCTTACGCCGGGCTTGTGATGCGCTCCTCCCACGCATGTGCCTTTCATTCTGCCAATCAAGCGGCGATCCAGAAGACGCCAGATGCTTGTGTATACGACCCGCGTCTCAACATGCCCGAAGACGTCGCTCGGATCCTGCTACCTGTCGAGCCCACCAAACATCTTGTGCTACCTGTTGGCCATCGGTGGACTACGATGAATGAACTACGGAAGTCAGGTGTCATCCCCTCCGATCGCAAGGGAGAGGCCAACTTGGAAGCCTGGGAACGCGATCGTCTGATACTCTTGCGAGTGCCGTTCTTCGATAAGTTGGCAAAAGCACCGGCAGAATGCTCCGTCCATACCGAGTGGTGGTGATTGTGCGATGCGCCCGAGTAGATTTGTATTGATTGGCATGAACGGTGATGGTTATCCTGTATATGTAATTATGATTGCGACTGCAATGAAAATTTGTACGACGAGAACAAAAATTCTAGCGCAGTGGATATGGGTTGACAAGAAGCTACATCATGAAACGGTCGTGCCATTAGTGTCCAGCTTGTCAACTCCGAGTCCGAAAGGGTCGGAATACGCGGTCACCTGATCTGACATGGTGTCGCGCGACAAGGCATTTCATGAAGAAATGAAGTGCAAACAAGCAGAGTGTATCTGTACGGTGCTGTCGAGAGGAGTCTGAGTTAGAGACAGGCGGAAACACGGTCGAGTGTCAGCCGAGAGGCAGAAGGCCTTGCATTCTGCAACGAGGGGAGATGATTCTGAATTCAACAAGGAAGAGGACCTGGGTACGAGGTCGGAAATACACCGTCACCTCATCTAGCGCAGCCAAATATCGCGCCTGGAACTAGAGCGGTCATGCTACAGCAACATAAACATGGAGGATCAATATAAGTATGTGTGGCACGTACAAGCGCCACAAAGATTGAGTCGTCCGAACTGGTACAGGAGAATCAGACCTAGCTAGGGATACATTGCAGTGCATGAGATTCGTATACAATGATATGGCTGTAGGATGTCAGAAAAGGGAAGAAGTATGAGGAGGCTGTGTATATTCACCTTACAACCAGGGTCACGGTCAGATACATATCCACTCAGAGGATCCGGAGTTCAAGTCGCAGACATGGGCGCATCCGGGTACGGCCCCTTCATCGCCATCCTCCAAAGCGGGACAATGTCCAAGGATGCACCACCCTTGAATATCCTCATCGTCTAAAAGTCCTCTGCGTTCCAACTCGGTTGCAATGCCATGATCATCCCACGCATCTTGGGCTTGAAGGTCTAGGCGCACATCATATTCCGAGTCCTCAGCAGCCCAGTATTCGTCCTCATCCGCCTCTTGCTCCTCATCTAGATCCACCTCGGAGTCGCTTTCGCGGTCCTCCAGCTCAGGATCGTCTTTCGGCTCGTCGGGAATCGGGCATGCTCCATCGTCACAAAAATACCACTCGGGACCCGCGTCGACACCGAGGAGAGCGGCGAGTCTCACGACGTCCTCCAAAGGAGGCATTCGAGACGGTCTGAATCGTGCCTGCGCTTGCTTGTGTGTTCTGGAGTTGTAATCGACGTAAAGCGCGTACACGCACACTCTGGTGCGACCGGCCCAGCAGACTAAGGCTGGAAGGCCATCGAGTCCTGCGCGTGCCGACAAGTGGTGTACCGCGGCGTTGAACATCTGGTGGCGACTGGGGTTGGCGAATTTATGGAGAAGTCGATGATCTTCGCATATTGGATTGCAAAGTCGACGTGAACGGGCCATCCGAGAACCCAGGGCATTGTGGGAGAGGTTACAGAGCCTGAGCAGGAGCAGTGCGGATTGAGTTGTCGTTAGAGAGTAGCAGCCTCGCGGCCCTCGGCCATTGACACGCCAATTCACGGTCACGACTCGGAGGTGCCGCGTGGGACCGGCCAACGAGACGCGAAGGAACCAACCAGCATGATATCGCCATCGTCGGATGCGCTCAGTTTTATTAGAGCATCTACGTATAGCTACCACCACAACAACCCGACGCGCTGATCATTTCGACCCCTAGGCCACCGTCATACAGGCGACTACCCAAGCCTATCCGTCCTCTCCCTTCTGGCTCACAAGTGTCTGTAATGGCTTCAATAACGCCAGACACTCTGCCCACCAAGACCCACATGACACCTAGCGGAAGGCTCGTCGGGACGTCGCCACTGTCGCCGTCCTTGGAGACCCAGTGCGAGGGCCGTTTACCAGCGACAGAGGTCGCATCGGACGATGCAAGGCCGAAGAGGAGGTATGAACGCCTCCAGAGGCTGACTCACTGCAGACCCTACCCTTTCGCAGTCGACCCAGCCACCTGGAGGCACCAGCCAATCGTACGCCCTATCACTTTGCCCAGCATATATGCCGCAGAGCTAGCGAGTCCAACACCAGCCTCCGCAGGTCGAGTAGCTGGAACCGAAGGATGAGCAACATGGTCGTCATCCTCCGATTCCTCATCATCCCCGTCGGCATCGTTGAGAATGCCAGAGCTGCGGTGGCGAACAGACGGAGGGATCAGATGCTGCAGAGGGTTCAGCGCTCTCCGCACAGGCTCCCCGAGCGGGTCTTCTTCCCCGAACGTCACGTCGGAAGCTATACCTCGCAGCGAGTCTGCTAAGGAGTACGGGCCAGTGAAACGGCCGTGTCCGCACGTCCTCCGAACCTGCGCAACATCTGTGTATCCGATCGAGGTTCCTGATCTGCTTGTCTGGACGGTTGGCATATGAGTTGCTGCTGAACGGGAGAACATATTCAGGGGCGGAGCCTCCACATGACGCAGCCTTCCAAGAGTGTCGTGAAAGGACAGAGGGACCGCAACGACCGCAACACAGATTGTAGCAGCACCGGCGCGTTCTACCGACACAGATGGAATTGACAGTGGGGGAACCTCGACAGGAGTGTGCGCCTCTGATCTGGGCTCTTTCTCCACAGGCTGTAAGCTGTCCGGAACCGCATCCTCTGGCAAAGACACCGACAAAGACGCAGACACTTTGTTCAACTTGCTGATGAGCTGCTCCAGTGCGTTAGGGCCAGCTTCCGGGAATGTGGCAAGAGTCATTGAGGGCGACACATCAGACACAGGCGGCGAGGCGGGAGTCAAGATCGCCGAAAGAGACACAGGCTCTTGCGCCGGAATGGATGGCATTTCCACCTCTGCCGCAGGGCCACATTCGAACAGGGTCGGCGAGCCCAGGCCAGAACCAGACGACGACGTCAGGACGGCGGAGGCCGGCGGAGGGTTTCCGTACAGTCTCTGCTGGGTCCTGACCTTGGCGCTTGGACGTGCAGACTGTGCGGAATGCCGGTTGCGCCATGTATGTTCCATCGCCAACTTCGGCTTCGCCAGCGACTGAGCCAATTCTCTGACGTCAGTGTTCTCGCCACCACTGGCTTCTGAATCGTTGAGGCCAAGCTGAGTCAGGTGCGTGGGTGTTGTGGTTGCCGCCTGAGAGAGATCCAGCGAGTTGGACAACTGCGCGAGAGCTGACTGAGGCACAGGAAGTAGGGCACCTACCTCTGGAGGAGCGGAAGTGGGACCTGGAAGACACAGAGGGCCAGTGTCAGCGGGACCATATAGAATGTCATCGAACATCGCAATGTGATGGTCTTCTATCCATGGAGCATCCATGCTAGCGAGCGCCTCGAGGGCCTCCAGAGCTTCGTCGGACATTGCGAATGTGTTCCCGTTGGCCTGCAGCGAAGGGACTGACATTGTCGCATCCATTGGTGTGGGCTCCGCTGCTTGCGAATGGACACTGTTGTTCACCATCAGCCCAGGGCCATACCAAGGATGAAGCATGGTCGAGGTTGAGGGGAGCATGTTCTCCGGGATTGAGACAGGAACCGGACCATGCAGGACATCAGTTATCGTGGAGGCCGATGGGATGGAACCAACAGCGAGATCGAGCGCTGGACAGACGGTATCCAAAGACATCATGCCCACGTCCTGGAGAGATGAGAAGTCGTAATCCCCAAGAGACTCAGCGGCCGGCATTGTCTCACGGAACATGGCTAACGTCGCCTCGTCGACCGGC
>JABYQE010000265.1:0-20303 GCA_022376435.1 Amylocystis lapponica
TTCTCGTGATAGCCCTTCCCCAAGCTGCTTCAAGGTCAGCCGTATTTCGATCGCCGTAGCCGCCAGCTTCCACGGACTGAGCAGCGACGAGACCACTTGGAAGCCGTTGTCAGACGTTGCACCTGACGATTCAAACCCTCGTCAGTCGTTGCTTCAGACCTACAAATTTCGACTGTACCTTGCCCGGGGTCGTGCAACATTAGTCGCAGCGCAGCCACCAGAGGCTCGTGCGACATGTCAGGAATGTCACGACACTCCAGCAGCCTCTCGAACGCGCGTCGCACCGTGTCCAAATCGCAGTAGACTCCCTGTCTGAAAACATTGACGCGACAAATGTTCTGCCGAAGCGACGACGATGATTGTCGCAAGGGGTCCGAGAGATACTGATTCTGCTCAACCAAGACGAGCGACGGCAGATTCTCGATCAGCGACGAGAAATGCGGCTCCCGGAAGACATCCCGACGCCGCGTCTGAAGTCCTTGTGCCTGAAATAGGTCCATCGGTGGCAAGCCGGTTCCGCACTCATCTTTCAAAAGGAGATGCTCGAAGAGTGTGTTGACGGCGGCGAGGCACACTTCCAACGCTTGACCCTGTTCAACAGACACTGCGGTCGCCCCCGAACCCCACACGGGATAGATCAGGCCCCGGAGAATGCTCGTCGTGGTGAGCGCGCCGCATACCGAAAGGTGCAGCAGTACAACAGAGACAACATCCCACGCATCCGCGCTAAGAGCTGCGACCTCGTTTTTGCCAGAACCAAGGAACCATTCCAGAACTTGGTCGTCGAAGCCTCTGGGAAGGTGCTGGTCGACATGCGACAGGAAGTTGGCGTAGCGCAGTGCACAAACTCGGCGCCCATCAACGTCCTCAATCATGACCGGAATCTGACGCAGACTCGCAATTGTGTTGTCCCATACTTTCCAGGCCCAGTCGGCGGCAGTCATGTATTTGTACCAAAGACTTTTTGCCAGGTTGGAGGGGGCCTCCGGATTGGGATCGGTCGCAAGTAACAAAATCTCGGGGAGGACGAGTGGTACTGCGTCAGAGCGCTGATTGATCGGATACAAAGCCTACCAAAGGTGCCGTTCAGTGAAATGTCCAGTCGATCGCAAACGTACTCACGCGTGTGTACGCAGAAATATCTGCCAATATCTGCTCTCGCACCGTTGGCTCCAGATGTCGTTCGTTGTCCACTTCGATGAGGAGGGTCAGCAGGGCACGAGTCTGAACCCCTCGCGTCCTGAAGAGCTGATGTGCTGCATAGAGCGCCCCAGCGAGCGTTTTCATGACGTTCATACACGCCCAGATCTCCATATGTTGTCGTATGGTCTCGATCAAAACTGTGAGAAGATCATGGTTGTATGTGTGCTCCAGCGTAAACAACGTGAGCTAGATCAACCTTGTCAGTATCGTTGGCATCCAGTCACATGTCCCTGCTTACATCAAGCATTGATCCGTAGCAACGGACACGAGCCATGAGTACCGTTGCTAGAGTGTACGTCTTCAGGAGGCCTGCGCTCGTCTCACTTGGTTCCAATGCATCTTCCATATGACTGCGGGAAATCAGACAATGGTTCAAGTATCATGCCGTATGGACCAACCTAGAAATACTTCTGCGCAACACAGGCAAGAACCATTGCTTTATCATCCTGACTTGTTCGAAGCGCGGAGACGACAGCAGTGCATTGCAACTTGACCAAAAAGTCGTTGTTATGGTTTCAGTAGACTGTGGGCTGCCTGTGCAGAAGCGGGTCAATCACGCGCAGCGAATTCCCCGGAGCAGCAAGTACGAACCTCCGAAGAGCTCCGGGAGCAGTGCGCGTATCTCTCTTCGAATGTCACGCTCGTTCAAGTCCTCAGGAGTCTCGCGCGCCCGCACGCCATACAAGGTCACCTTGCGCTGGTTGATCAAGGATGAGCACGAGTCATGCAGCGGGATCCAGCGCAGGAAGCTCTGGTGGCGTGACTTCACTTCCTGCAGATCATCGGCGTCAAGATATAACGGATACGCCTCGGGCACAGCTTGAGAAGCAAACGCGACGGACCTGAGCAAACGAGAGACCTGGTTCTCCGCGGGCAATCAGACGCTGGATGTATTTCTGGTACGAGAACAACCCGCGCTTCACAAGCTGACCGAACAACAGCGACACTGCACAGAGGTGTGCTGGATTAGCCGCGTCGTCCGAGGTGTCCAGCCAGTCGAACAGCTGGTCTTGTATCTGGTCGTCAGGAGAAGCAACGTCGTGGCGGATTGCCCGCTCGCCCGCCTTGATACGCCACTCGCGCAAAAGACAGGCCGCGGCGTATGGCCGATGATCACCATACTGCAGCGACGTGACGCTCCAGGTGAGGAGCGTGTCGAGCTTGTGCACAAATTCCACCGGGAACTCTGCGACCCCGGTGAAGAAGACAACCGTGTCGATGGCAGTTTTCCCAGAAAGCGAATTGAGCAGCTGGTGGGAGATATGTCAGAAACAGTCAGAAAACAAAGCAAATCAGTCACTTTGATATCCGCGAGGTTCGATGAGAGGCCGCCAGGAGTACGGGGTGGCAGATGTCGAAAGAGCATTGCTTCGTTCCGAGACTTGACGTCAGCGAAATGGTCCGTGAAGGTTTGGTGCAGGATATGGGCGTTTTGTGCAGAGGTGCTGTCTGATGGATCGATAGCGAGGTCCTCCAACAAGATTTCCTCTAGGAGCTTCGAATACGATATCCAGGTGCGGGGGCTGACGAAAGCATCTGGCAGCGCAAGGAAACACCTCTTTGAAGGGTAAGCTTAAGCAACAGTCGAATCGACACCAACTCACTGAGATGAGATTCCCGAGCATAAGATCCACATTTCCAAGATGGTCTTTAGCAAATGTTGTCCGTAACTTGTATTGAATGTGTCAGCGAACTCGATTCAAGAAGCGCCAGGTGGAAAACTTACTTCAGACAGCTTGTGCAGACACGCGTCCACAAAGGGACGTGTGAAAGCGCGGCTAACCAACATGCCTTCCAGATACTCGTCCGCGAGCCGCGCGACAAAGCCGAGCTGCGCAAGGTTGCAATTGCCCATCTGCTGGACGAGCCACGCCAGAAACGTGCGGTTGTCCACCAGGCCCTCGGCATAGAACGTGCGCAACAAGCTCAGGCTAGAAACGTGTGAGCGCGCACGATTCCGCGAAGCGAGTAAGGTCCGCCTACCAGTACGTGAAGCGCGATATCCAGCGCGCACGCGATTCGGGGTCCGCAAGCACACCCTTGAACGTCTGCTTGATGTTCAGCCCGGGACGGGGCGCGCTGGGCAAGGCGATATCAGCAAGCTGCTTCTTCATATAGCTTGTCACGACATTGGCCCAGTCCACGCTGTATTGCGTCGGATTATACATGGGCTTGTTTCGTAGTCCAGTCTATGACGTCGGATGTTAGCGCCGTGCCACAGCAGATAGGTGAGATCCGGTATACCGTCTCGTTACCGCCAAATACGCGTAAAAACCAGACAGCGCGTGGGATGGCTACATTGTTGGTGTGAAGGAGATCAAGGAGGTCGTGGCCCTTCGCGCCGTGCGGCACGTTTTTTCCGAGCTTGTAAAGCGGAACCTCCGGATTGGCGAGGTCCGCAAACCACGCCTGCCGCTTCGTGTCATTCAGGGTGACCCTCGACGGCATGCGAAATGTGGACGGTCTGCTCGCGTGATTAGCTGGAGCAGAAATGCACGAAAAAGTGGCACTTGCGGTATAGGAGGAACATTCTCAGCACGGCGAGCGAAAATCTGGCTCATGAGCTCCTCGAGTTCACTCAACCCGTTCTCGTGCGCGAGTCGATTTCGAACATTGTCTTGTGCGCTGTACGACTCTGCCTGAGGTTCTGTGAGCATTCAAGGAACGCTGAAGAACACGCGGCGCGGTCACTCACAAGAACGGGCACGGTAATCGCCAGGCCATCCCTCACATTACGCTCCGTCAAGAGCTCTTCCTCTTCGTTGGGCCGAGGAGGATAGAATCCAATGTAGCCGAGGTCCGCGGTCGCGTGTATCTTGGGCAACCACTCTGGCGGCTCCGACTCGTATATTGGCAAGGGCTCTTTGTCACCCTTCGCCATCGTCGCAATGACTTCTATGGCACAGAACTATTTGCAACACTCCGGTGTGGGCTGTATAAAGCGTTAGTCGGTATACCAGACGTTACAGGCATGCAACCGACCAAAGGAAGCGCAGCCTAAGGCGCACAGGCATCCACCCTACGCGTGATTTCGTGGAGAATCTGGTATCTCTGACGCCTCGCGACTCCAGCTCTGCGTTCTTCGCCAAGCGTGACCGAAATGAGATATGGGAATGCCGAATTGAAGCGCAAACTGTCCGCTGGCCCGGGATAGAACGCAGTCCTAAGAAGAAGAAACTCTGGTGATACCGTATGACTTTACGCACTTATTCTGAATTGTCTGTGTCAACACATCGCGATGGTTGAGCTCTGTGTTCCAAAAAGACGCCCGCGGAGGGCCACTGCGTGCGAAGCATCTTATCTTATCTTATCTTGCGGAATCGAACATCCGAATTTCGTCCGCCCAAAACCGCCGTGCATTCCATGTCTCAACTGCACATCCAACTGAATCGCGACGATTTCAACGAGAACGAACAGAACATCTCGGACCAGAAGCTCTCCGTGACAAATGACAGGCGAATGGATGGCCAACTGCCACCTTCTGGCTTCCCTTCGCCCGCCGGATCTGCGGAAAGCACCGAACGGTTTTCATCTCATGCGCGCGAACTAGGTCTTCCAGACATGTTTCGCACGGAATTCTCGTCCGGCATGGCGCCGCATATCCTGCGCGTGGCTGTGGTCCCGCCGACCGGACGGGACGCTCGGCGTTCGTAGCACATGGAACGCTGTACGCTCTGTAAGGCCGGTGGATGTCGATAGCGGCTCGAGACTGACAAATTGTGGTGTATGGATTACGGATACCGTCGCATCGTATACACGGGATCGCACTTGGCACTGTGTCAGCAGTTCGTACAGAGGTACTTACGACTTACGCGTCGTACTCCGGGACGGAGAGATCGGCGAACGCCCAAAGCGTCTACCAATTTCATCCAGCGAGCGGGCGCGACGGAAAGGGCTAAAGCTGTACCGTAAGCTGAACGACCGGCGACATTCCGTCCGTCTGTACGAGTGGAGATCCTGGAGAGGGTATTCTTATGAGGAACGGGAGTTGTCTGCTTTCGGCACGGCATTCAATTACAGTGATTCATGACCTGCACGCTGGAGTCTTGAACCGGCACATGCCCGCAGTGCGTTCCCGATATCCCGATGTCCCTAGACCCAGATATCACCTTCTGTGCGCCTCGCCCAATCGTCCTGGCACGGATAAGCTGTGCAATTGACAGACGCGATGCTGAAGTCATAGACATACCCAGGGTACGTATGGATGGTCGAGTCGGTGACCCGAATCCGAGTCGTACTGGCAGAGCATTAGTGGAACCTTGATAGCTTTCCTTATAAAGCGACACGGAATCTTCTCAGGGACCGATCATCCCCATATAGATTAGATCAATTACCGAGGTCCGAGCGCCACAGAATTCTCGGACGTATACATCGAGCACTGCTGACCGTCCTCACTGACGGTGGAATGCTCGGAGCAAGGGGAAGCCACCGTCGACACTGAGCACTGTAGGTCGGGAGTGGGGGCGATGAGACCAATATCGCTCTACTTGACGAAGCGTTAGATCGGTATGGAGGAGAACAAGAAGGTTGCCGATCCGATGGGCGCGCGTCTGAGAAGTGTTCCGACTGGACACCTCTAGGACAGGGACATGTAGGTCATCTCACTTGCTCAACATTCCACGCTCAGCATTCTAGCCCTGTACGAGCTCTCTCAACTCGAACGTTCGAATCGAGAGCCGACCACTATGGTGCGCTCTAGACCAGGAGGACTGGGCTCGGGTGGACCCGCTACACAAGAGAGTGCAAGGGTTTTGAGGCTGCTTCGAATGGGAATATCAAGTGATAGGGTCAAGGGACCCCCGTCTGACACCTAATACAGATACGACGGGCAGCTGGGGCTGCTCCACCGTTCGTGCAGAAGTCGAAGGACCTGGTGGGCACGCCGCAGCGCGACGTCATGCTGCTGCGCTCGAGGGTGCGAGGCAGGACTTGCGTTCTGCGTTCATGTGCGGACGGTGCTGCCTGCGGCCGCAGACTGATTACAGCGGTCGTACATTTGTCGGTACACCCGGGAGAGGGAATGATGAAACGGCGCAAATGTCCGATATGATCCAAGCATGAGAATGGAAGGTGATGCGCACATGCATGAGCACGTTCCGATATATGGTTGAGTAAAGACGACGGACCTTCCATATTGAGGAGATATCGGTGCGAGATGAAATCGATGCGGGCAAGCGCGGCCGGGAGGATGACGGGGAGTGTGAGGGACGGCGATTGATATTGTTGGGAGGAGAGGCGAGGACTGGGACAAGGCGAGGACGACGACGGCGACGGTGACAAAGAGATGATTGTTTTGCGAGGCGGAGAGGATGGCGACGGAGCGAACCGAGCGTGTGGATTCAGTGGCGAACAAGCGCCGCCAGAGCCGGTGGCCTGTACCCACAAGTCTGTTGGGCTTCCGCCGACCTTCACGCCATTGTTGCGGTCTCTACCGCCCTCGCCCCTTGCCCTCTTACCACCATCATCCCTCGCGTCCTTTGCCATGCGAGTCGCCTCCTCCTCCTCTTCCTCGTCTGCCGCGCCTTCCTCCCGCAAACATAAGATGCGGTATGCTTACATCCACTCTCCGCCTCGTGGTCATCCAATTCACACCCTTCGTCCTCAGCAAACTAACCCGCGAACAGCTCTTGAAGAGTCTCGAGGTCCATCCCATCCTGCTTCCTGTCCGTATCTTCGCTCAACTATCCGTTGCAGATCCTCGGCCCTCTCACTACCCCGCTACCCCCGGACCTCCCTCCCTCGCCGCCTGCCTCGCGCGAACCCTCCCCCGCACCTGGTTCGAAGCGCAAGCTTGACGGCGATTCTGAACAAGGCAACAGGAAGAAGCCACGCACAAGCAGCGCGCCTGAAGATCGTCGCCCCACACAGCCATCGTCCTCATCCTCGTCCCGGCCTTTGACCTCTGCCGCACGTGCTTCGCAGCCTCCAGACGGCGACGTACTCACAACGGTCTCTCGACCCATCGGCATCGCCACTCCTTACGTCCCTGTCCGTCGCCCTCGCCGCGGGACCAGACTCCCCTACAAGCATTACGACGACATCCACGACAAGTATCACTCTTACGGCCGCATCCTCAAATGGTCGGGCGAAGCCCGTTTATGGTCGACATATCCTCAAGGGCATCCAGATCACCGGCCTTTGCAGGACCCGCCGCATCCCAGCTCCCCGTATCACAAGTACGGTCACCTCATCGCCCGCCTCGAACTGGTCGACTCGCTTGTGTGCTTCGCCTATGCGATCTGGAACAAGGATTACAGCAAGAAAGCGTGCTTTAGAGGGTCATGGGCCACGATAGAAGGTTTCCTCTCGTTCTGCAAGCGAGAGTGGGCGCTTGAAGACACGGATGACCGTGAGAAGGCATTCCTCGGATTAGTGTAAGTGGCCCCACCACTTGTTATCCGTACACGTACTTCATACTACCTCCACAGATATATGATAGAGGGCTTCATCCATGCGAGGAAATTCCAATACATGGCGAAGTTGATCGACGAGGAGAACCACAGGCTTATGAAACGGCTCCAGGCACAAGCCGACGCCGAGACGGCTCGTGAGGCGGCTCGTGTGGCGGCAGAGGCCAGTGCAGCGTCCCAGGCTGCGCCCGCGATGCTGCCTTCCCCCGCAAGCATCACTACAGCCAGCAGCGCCAATTCCACGCCTACCACCAGGCAGAGCGATACGCCCAATTCCTCCGGCGGCAATAGCAGCGCTACCTCGGCACAGTCTGCCGCGCAGCCACAACAGCGCCCGTCGCAACAACAGCGGCCGGCCCCGGTGCCCCTCCCTCCACCGCATATCACCGTCCCTATCAACTCATACTTCGTTGCGGCCCGCAAATCGCAGAGCGGTGGCCTTCTCGCGTCTTCGTACTGCATGGAGATCGCGCATCGCCTCCTGACGCTCCCGATCATGTCGAAACACTACCCGCGGACGTTCGGGCGCATGATGTATTCCAGTCTGTCCGCGTCGGACGAGCACGAGCCTGACATTGAGGATGAGGAGGGCGAGCTGTTTTGGCCTGGGCAGTGCGTCACGGGCGAGGGCCTCGGCTGGGTCTGCATCATGGGCAAGGCGATGATCAAGGAGTTCAGCAAAGAGTACGGCTACAAGGGCCTCGACGCTGTCATTCCGAAGGCGACGAAGGAGGATGACGCCCCAGAGGGCACAGCCATCGTCCCGCAGCCGTCGCCCCGCCCGTCGTCCGAGGGTGATGCGAAAAAGCGGTAGCCCGTGCTTGCCGGCTTCCGTACCCCGTTCTGCACCTGCCATCGGACACTCGTCGACTAACCAGGGATAGCTCCTCGGCATCGTCACATCGGACGGTGCCAAGTACCACGGTGCCAGCGAGCGTATCCCGGATTGAAATCGGACTCGTCTGCGCGCCCCGCACAGCACGGCTCCTAACGCCCGCACTTCCTAACTTATTCCACTCACGACTAGGCCCGATGGCTCGCACCCGGGGCAGTCCACTCCTCCCCGCGCGCATCTTGTAGCCTGTACTCGCCGGGGCTGTGTCCTGCCCGCTGCCTGTCCCACCACCCTGTACCCCTACGCCACACTGATCACTTGTACCACCACCACCACCTCGTCGTCCCCCCAAAAGCACGCCCGCGCCTTCCCACGTCCCTGCATCCTACCACGCACTGCACCGCACCACATCACATCCCATCACGTCGCATCGCGCGCGCCGCGCACATCTCCCCGGCATACCCTACCGTCGCCCGTAATCATACTCGGTCCCGCAGTGTGGCTCGCATATCTTGTTTTATTTAACTTACTGGAATACACTGGGCGGCCGTCCTGCGACGGCCCGCGGCTTGGATCGGAGCTCTCGTCTGTGATAAGCTCATGAGACGCTGCTATGTGTAGGTATCTACACGTAAGTAGGTAAGTTAATTGTAAGTGAATGTAATCCGGGCGTAGAGCGCGGCTTCTGATGTGGGTGTGTTCCTCGAATTGGCATTATTGACTGCGAGCTCGAGGGGGCGGCGCGGAAAATCATTCATCCGACGTGTGGACGTCAACGCCGCACTTCAATTCCCGGTTTACGTGCGAGCATCGCGGCGTCTGTAGGGAGTTGGCGGCTGAAGATTGGATATTGAATGTTCGGAAGCAGTTGGGCGTGACGTTTCCTGCACAGTAGTTGGGCGACGATCATCAACTGCAAGTCTGCAATACTCGGATATATATCGTGAGCGACGCGAAGAAAAGGGTGACGGGTTCGGGTTCATGGTCAAATGTTCATGTTCATTACGTCGATGCGCTGGAAGCCGTCAAAGAAACAACATGCAGTCCAGAAGCACACCGCTGATAACAGGACACTGCATTCCGCGCATTCGCGTTCGGTTACAATTAATCTCGCTGGCCTGCAGACAGACAAGACATCGGGCCTCGCAACCGTGCAAAATCCAATAGGGCCGTTCACCGATTGGACTTCGCGACACGCTCCAGCTCGTCCTTTTTCTGTTTGTTGTCGTGGTATGAGTTTGACAATTAAGAAATGAGGCGAGGGAACGCACCTTAATCGCATAGGAATTTGATGAACCCTTTGCGGCGTTGATGAGCTCATCTGCGAGGCATTCGGCAACGGACTTCACGTTGCGGAACGCAGACTCGCGTGTCTGGTAATCGCATCCGTCAATCGGATCAATATGGGTAGCGGGACAGCGCAATGCTCACGCCGGTGGTAAGGAGAGAGATGGCTTGGTTCACTCTCCGGAGAGGCGACACATCGACGGCCTGACGACGGACGGTACCCTGTGAACCGATACGGGTCGAGTCTTCACGCGGCCCAGTGTTCACGATAGCATCGACGAGAACCTGCGCAGACGTCAGTACGCGAGGCTGAATTTCACAACAGGCGGGCGGACCTGGATGGGGTTCTGGTCGGTGAGGAGATGGATGATCTCGAACGCGTGCGCGACAATGCGGACGGCGAGCAGCTTCTTGCCGTTGTTGCGACCCTTCATCATCAAACTGCCGTGTCGCCGCAATGCGGTGAAATCGCGAACTGAAAACGATAACGTGAAGACGCACCTGTCGACCAATCGCTCGACGATGGGCATCTGGCCCTTCTTGAATTGCTTCTTGGCGTATCGGCCGGCGGTGTGGGGGAGGTAGACGGCATGGCGGATCTGGATGTAGTCCGTGAGGGAGATATCCTTCACCTCAACGCTGTTCATATGTTAGCACGCATGCACACCTCCGACGCCTACAAAAACGCACTCTTGCGTTTCCCATTTTCCAAAGAGCTTGACTTCCTGGCCGAGTCTGGAGATGTCCCGGGGAAGTGTTTGTACCGCGGCCATTTTTAGTGATGGAGGGCTTGAGGATACCGCGAGAGACGAGAGGGGGAGGTTACGGAACGTCGACGAGTGTGTGCTCACCGGAGGCCTGTTTGAGCTTGTTGACTCGGCCACATGAACAAGGTTTGCGATCTCTCGGGAAGTGCCGATCTGCTGTATAGTTTATGGTCGTCGATGAAGCAGTCTCCAAATCGCGGCCAGCTGGCAGGCATATTTCGATTTGTTACGGATGTACGCATTCTGCACCCTCTACTCGGTAAACATACGACTTTGTGGAATTTTTTGACCGGTACAAACGTGGGTATCGAATTACAGCGACTGTCGACACAGTAACCTCAGACTCTTCGTCATGAATGAGTGGTCACGGCTCCTGCATGCCTAAAGGACTAAATCACGGCAGCATGGCAGGTCAGTGAAGCTGCCCATTGTCCTCCATATCGGAGTATCACCTATCGCGACTCTGAGAAGGCGAGTACCGCTAGCCTGGGCTCAATATGCCAACATTGTCGTCCATTGACAAGCCCTTTGCCGCGCCTTCCGCACGTTGGAGAAATAAAGTATGTACCGTACATGCAAGACATGAGTGCAGAGCAGGGTCTGCATCAGTCTGGAGAGTCCCTCTGGGGACGATGCTCGCAACGAGCTCTGATTGACATAGCTGGCCGCGGGCCGGCCGGACTAGTGGTCCTGAAATTGGTAGAGTTGGTGTGACAGCCGTTCGTCTTCGCTCGCAAGTTCTGTGCGTTCTGTTCGTACCAGTCCGCTGTGGCGCCAGCAAACACCTGCAAATCATCAACTCATCAGCTCTCCCCGCTCTCCGTCTCCTACTCGCCCTTCTTTTCTGCCCGACGCGCTACGCCAATATGAGCAACGAGAGGCTCGACCGTACCGTGTACATCGAAACCGGCAGGTCGCAGAGCGATATTCGGAACACATTCTCACAGTGTGGCAAAATGTACGTTCAATTTCACGCTCCTTTTGACCGCATACATTGCATCCGTCGACCTTGGGGCGCACTGGATATGCCGCCTCATCAGGCCTACACAGCGAGCTATGCCAATCCACCTTTTCCCGGAGGTTCAGTCGGCGTTGTCGGCAGCCAATGCTCATGTATGCGTGATTTTTCAGCTACGGTATCTACCCTTGGGCATCTCAGGCCGGGCATACGGGTTTCAAGTACTTCGTCGAATTCTGCGACCGAAACAGTATCAAACGTGCTCGCGCCCTGCAACTGCCGGACATCAAGATTCATGTCGCAGCGCTCTCGCCACAACTCATAGCGCAGTTCAGCACTATTGTCCCACCGCCTTCTGTACCATCCTCTCCCGCTGAGGTCAAAACGGAGGCCCGCGAACATGAACGTGTTCCCTCGCATATAGCCCGGAGGCAGACAGCTGATCCCCGCCCTGGTGTGTCCGTCCCGTTTTCCCCGTCACTGACCATCAACTCAAGACATTCTGCAGTAAAGCGCAACGCAGACTGGCGTTCTCGTGCTCGACCTTCCACGCAAGGTAGTCATGACCCTCTTCCATGGACGGCTTGGCAAAGACCATCCTCGTCTGTCGAGTCTATCGACGTGGACTTTGCTTCCAATTCATTGTATCGAAACCAAAGTGACGATGCCGTGCCCGAGCAACCTAATCCAGACAAGGAAAACGGTGCAAGACTGGTTCCAGTGTCAGACCAGGTGTCACACGTCCCGATCCCGAAGCAGGTTCATCGTACAGAGGTCGGTCTCAGCGATCCTTCACCATCTGCCATCCCTATACCTGTCCCCACTACTCCTGTCCACCATCATCCTCCCGAATCCAATGCTGCACTTCCACAAGAATTGGCATATTCCGAACATCCAGCTGATACGTCGTCTTCCTCGGCTTGCATTATTCTAACGTACTGTGGAACCCGCGTCACTTGCAATCTAGACAAGTTAGACGAGTCGGCTGATGGGATCATCGAAGTGCTCAAGGCAACAGCAGCACAATTTCTTGAGCGAGATAAGTGGATGATCGTGGGCGGGCACTACCGCAGCAAAGGGAACGTCAGAGCAGCAGCGGCAGTCATGTCCGCGATGATCGAAGGTCAGTCTCTGCTGGACTCGACATAATCGCGTCGCCGCTTACCTGTCCGGGCCCAGTGATGACATCCCATGCTGTGGGGCTACCCGCGCGCGACCTCAAGCCCGCATTCCTGATGCTGTCGAGTTGCCACACCGACCTCGCGAAGCAGACCCGCGCCCCAGACGGCTCTTGCACGGACGAGAGCACCCGCCACATCCTCGAGGCAGCCAAGTGGCTCCAGCACGTCTACGGAACGCATGTCCCGCCCGCCGCCGAGCCCACCTCCGCCGAGTGTGCGGCGACCAAGGCCTCCATGGACGTGTCCGCCGTGCCCTCCGCCTCAACGTCCACCCCCGCACCACCTCGTGGCTGCCTGGCAAACACAAGCAACCTCCCAGTGCCGGCGACACACGAGCGGCGCGAGTCCTCGGGGCCATCGCGGGGACTCGTGCAGATGCTCGAGCGCGAGATCCAGGCGCTGCGCGATCGGCAGGCGGACCACACGGCACTACTAAGCGAGGCGCGCGCGCTGAGGCGGCGCGCACAGGAGGACCTCGACGAGGAGCGACGTGCACGGCGGAAGGCGGAGCGCGCGATGGAGCAGGCCGGACTGGACGTTGTGGGTGTGCGGCGCGCGGAAAAGCTGGCGCTAGAAGAGGCCAGGGCGGAGGGCGAGGGCAGGCGGCGGGCGGAGCTCCGGGCGGAGGAGCTCAGGGACGAGCTCATCCGGGTGAGGAGGGAGTGCCAGGTGCGCGTGGATGCGTGCGCGGAGGAGGACCGGAGGGCACGGGAGTGCTTTGGGAAGCTGGGTACGCTGTTTCTGAAGGCGTCGAAGGGAGAGATGGAGGGGGGCGTCTGGAAGGATGCATTTGGGCGCGAGAGGGGAGTCAGCACGGGCGGGAGCGTGCACGATATGCGCGAGTAGGCGGTGAGTACTGCCCCTGGGGTGTTTCTGTCTCGCTGATTCTCATCCAGGTCTCGGTTTCCGTATTTTCCACACCAGTGGTCGCTCGTTCTCTCATCGGGTTTTCGCATCGTCTCGGTCATGTGTAGATTGCAACTTTAAAGCCCCATCCGCATCCAGCATGTCTACGTGTACGCGGGTCCGAGTGTCATTCAACATCCACGTACTGTTGTTCTGTTCCACGCCCGCATCTCTATCTTTATTGTTCTTATGCATTTGTAATAATCCTGTCCTTCCGGCCGCGGATCAGTCGCATACATGTAGACCCAGAGCATCAACATCAATAGCATTGTAGCATTCGTCCCTTCGTGAAGGACTAAGTACTTGATCCTGCCGACTCATACGAGATTCTCCCTCTCGATCAACACATGCAGCCCACTGCTGCTCATGCTCACAAAACTTCGATGATTATTAGCAGTACATATTAGTGCTACTACATGGTCAGTGACATAGCGACATAAGAAAATTGTGGCGGCGGTTTCAAGGGGCGAAAGCAGTTATGGGAACGGTCATCAGTACATTTATACAGGAAAGCAATAATGAAACGCAAGAAAAGTGGAACAGATAGACAATCGGGGGAGTTCCGGAGGGCCCGGTGCGGTGCGACGCAGGAGCGGCGTGCTATATCATCCTCTACGCATCCATGAGGGGGCCGAAAGGCAAGAAGACGGTGCGCGGGCGCACCTTGACCGAGGACCATTCCGCGACGAGCTGTAGTATCCGCGCGTGCAGCGCGTCCTTGCACTGCGCGCACGCCAGCTCCTTCTCGACGGGACGCAGCACCGCCTCCATCAGGCTCGTCGATAGGTCTGCAGACAGACAGACGTCCGTCAGCACTGCACGCTCCGAGGGGGGGGGGGCGCAGTCCGCTTACTCGGCCGTGCGTCCCACACTATATGCGCGGACGCGAGCGCCCAGGCGCGCGTGAGCGTGTGCTGCTGCACAGTGTCACACCCGGGCACGGGCGTGTGCGCGCGGGGCGGGTGGAGGAGGAGGCCCTTGAGCGCTTCGGTGCGGCCGAAGTGGAGGAAGAAGAGGCGCTTGAGGTAGCGCGCGCCGATGCGCGCGGCGAGCGCGTCGGAGAGCGTGGGGAGGGGGTACGCCAGGAGGTGCGCGGAGGCGGCAGCGGCGAGGGGGAGGAGGTCGTGTGCTGCGGCGAGCGCGTATGTGTCGATTGGGCGCGTGGGTGCGTGGGCCATGAACACGGGGAAGAGCGGGGCGTGCGGGGCGGTATACGCCTGCAGGGCGACGCCGTACGTGGAGAGCGCGTCGAGCGCGTCGGAGACCGTGTCGAAGGAGGGCGTAAATTGCGCGCAGGAGAGGCCGTAGATTGTGTGCAGAATGACGTTCAGCACGGGCGACGACTCGGGTAGTATGAGGAGTGGCAGCAGTCCGCCTTCCTGCGGATTGTGCGACATAGAGGAAAGCAGCCCATTAAAAGCATTGTCTGAGACACCGAGAATTCTGTAGCGGTGGACGTGGAAGAAAACACTGTCGCATGAGACGAGATTAAGGTCTGGAACGAGCGCATCCGTTTGTGCACCGGGGTGGAACGTCGTGGAGACGCACACCGTTGGCATGAGCTGCTCGTCCGCGTGAGCATTCGAATACTGAGCGGGTGTGCCAATCTGTAAGATCAACAGGCGCTCAGAACAACAGCACTACCTTATTTATATAGTTGAGACACTTTCCGGCGTCAAAATCTGCGAACTTATACCGCTGTCTTGCGGCTTTCCCGCATGATCGTCGATTCCATCTGAAAGTGCCGTCTCCAGGTCAAATGGGTACTGGACGTAGTCGAAATAATCCATGAGAGAAATGTGGGGGATGGGAGAAGGCGAGAGGGGAAGGCAACAACAGCCAACATTAACTAGCCGATAAATAGGCCGGACATCAAGTGTCCACGCAGTCACCTTGACCAAAAGATGAGAAGCGACGGCCGCTGGACGTCATCGACAGGACGGCTCACCTGCAACGCATTGATTGTGAAAAACGTTGCGGATAAACAATCGGAAACGACCTCCTGAGTAAGCAGCCATCCCGAAGCCGTGCGCCGCACCAGCTATAGGTATGTCTGTACTAGGTAGGTATATATACGAACAAGGGCATTGTGCGACAACTATGCGAGACGAACTCTGGGGCTGCGGTGAAGGCCACAGACCCACGCGTACGAAACGGACGTACGTATATCGGCCAATGGGGCAGTGGTCCGTGCAGCGTAGTGCCATGGATTGTGCATGACAGGTGCCCGAAGGGTGCTAGCCTTGCCGAGACGCACAGTGGGCCCGGACCTATGAAGGAGATGCAGTCCGTAGCTCGCCTGCGCGTTATACTGCAAGTATAAGGACCTGCAGGTGGCCCGGAAGCTCCGCTCGGCCCTACACTATTCCACGACTAGGCTTCTAGCTTCTGACATGATCAATATAATGGAAGCTCTTTGTACAGCCTGAGCCATACGCAGCATCCTTCGGCCGACGTCCATGCGCTGGTCACCACGTTGCAATGCGGACAATATTTAGAAGCGTTTCTGCCGACGAGGAGGAGGAGCCTGAGGGCAAGTGTACATGTCCGATGTCGATCGGGTGCAAAATTCGCATTCCGACAAACGACTACTGAACAAATACGGGACAAATATTCAGCCCGCTGATATTTGATATAATCGGAGTTCTAACATCGGCTTCTGGTTGGCTCTTCAGTAAATGTTCTGGGCACGGTATTCTTATTTTGATTTCTGCATCACATAATTCAATATTCTCATGATGTTCGACCCAAGTTCAAGTTCAACTGCAATCACCGCCTGGGAAGTACTGCATGGCACCCTCTCTGCGGGCAAGTTCTTAACGCGCCCTGGGGCTTCAAGTTGAACAGTGCTCTAGTGCTCACGGTGACTGTGACAGATAAATGCACGGCCTTCTGCGCCGGCGGTTTGTGCACCTTCGCGCGCAGGGCCCACTGTAACATACATCTGCTCAACATATGTTGAACCAACTGCAGATCATGGTCATATATGTGGCTGAACTTGTGACTTGCGTTAAACATTTTAGACAACCGTACAAGGGGCAGAAGTTCCAAGCTCTCCTCAACCCGGCCCAAACGATTCCGCAAAGGATCTGCGACGTTATGGAAAACTTCCAGAGTATGCGTAGGTTGGTGTTCTCAGTTGCTGTCTTCGTGTCCCGTCTAGTGGACTGTCATCGACATCCGGCGAGTTCTCACTTTCCTTGCTAGGAAAAATGCTCAAAACCCAGACATGCATCGCTGGTGTTGACGATTCATGGGGATCGCAGGTTCTGCAATGCCAACACCATCCCGGAACATACATTCAAATTCAATAATTCCGATAACGACACAGATGGCATTCCCTGTTTGTAACGACGGACGTACATGTTTAGCGCTCAGCACCTGAAAGGCACACAATTCCTCCTTGCAGGTCGACCCAGACGCATCCTTCGAACTATCATACACAGCGTGGTCAAGCCCGGGCACTCTGGTTGGAAATAGTCGTATTTCCTCCGTTGTGTCCCGACAACTAATCCACTACGCAGATGTCACCGGTGTGGTCGTTAAATGCCGCATATTAGCGGCCTCCATTCTTCACGTCTACGTTCTAACAACCATTGCTAAGGGCCAGTCGTCGCACGTACTTCTCCCACATTGCATCGATACCATGGCACTCTTGTGGCGCTAAATTATATATGGTCATTCTGGGGTATCGAATATCTATCATAATCTGAATGCAGGTGAGTGAGCAATTATAGCCTTCTTTCGGCTAGCAATGTCCGATATCCTTATCATGCCTCATATGCACGCTAGAATTTTGGGCCGCGCAGGGATGCCGTATACACCACAGGTCCCCTGCACTCGTCAGATTCCGTACTCCGGATAGACACACACGCAAACCTTGCAGTTGTGGCGGATATCCGGACTGACCGTTAAGTTGAACGATGTCCGGTGCTGATCTGACTTTCCCACCGGCCTCGTCGTTGAAGGCCACTGGCACAGGGCGCGGACCTTTCTCAGCCCCACGTCAAGCCACGTCCAAACTTGCAACAGTCCAGTGATCGATCCTTCGCAGATCTCGCGACGACTCGGATAGGCAGCACAGCCGCTGTTCCGTACCCTCGGGGTCGGAGAGGCATAATTGAATCAAGGTTTCGATGTCACAGCAGATATGCCATTCCGTACTTGTAGGCGACCACGATAGCCTGCTGACCTTCCCACCGGACCTGTCGTTGGAGACCAAGCACCTACTTCGGGCTCCCCCGACTTCCATACCGTCAGTCGCACGATTCCTATTCGAGCCTTCCACACCACAGCGCGCGGGCCTTTCCGAAGGCCACTTCGCGATGTCCGAACACTTGTAGACCGTGCGATTATACGACGCAATACCGGCCGCCGCCGGGGCGTGAGGACGCAGACGGTCTCGTGGCCCATACAGGGCACCCCATACGTAGGGCACGGCAGGATCCCAGGACATCCCCATGCGTATCTGTGCGCTGTATTGCCAGTGTCGGACCCCGCCTGCGGAGTCAGGTGAGCATCGCGAGGACCTCGCGTGCCCTCACAGTGCGCTCGATAGCCAAATTTCTACTCGTGTAGACAGATGTCCGTGCGGTGCCACCGTATGTACATGCATCAGAGGTCTACTACCAGTCTGTGCGCATTCGCATCGATTACAACATACATTACGAGGCCGAAGGCAGTACCCAGCGACGGGCGCCCTCCTGCGCCCCAACGTGCGGCAGAGCGCGTCAACGGTACTCGGCGCCGCAGTCTCCGATCGCGGTAATGAGGCGGCGCCCATTGGACCGGTCGAGCACTGCGTCGACCGCGGCGTTGTCCTCGGCCGTCATTGCGAAGCCGAACACTTTGCTGTTGTCGTCGCGGTGCTCGGACAGGCCAACGCGAGCGCCTGTCACGTGAATGAGGGGTCAGGAGGAATAGGAGGCGGGGGAAAGAGGGGCGCACCAATTATGACTGCACCGACGAAGGGGTGGTCAAGTACCCAGCGCGTGGCTACGTTCGCGATGCTCACACAGCCATGGCGGTCGCCGATGGCGCGAAGGGTGACGAGCAGCTCCTGGAACATCGCCCAGTCGCCCCATGCCTTCAGTATCATGTCGAGGTACTGTGGCATGCGACGTGAGTGTTGCGGCCGTTGAATGCGGCATGGCATACCTTGCGTTGGGACGGAGTCAGGTTCCCGGAATAGAGATCCGGCTCGGGCTGGTTGAGCCACTGGTCCGCGAGGAACCCGCCGCACTGCCGTCCACACGTCCATCAGTCCACCACAATTTCCTCGCACCAGATCCGTAGACGGCGGGGCGTACTAGTGTGCCATACGTGAGTAGCTTGACGTTGTGTTTGAGGCACACGTCCGCCATGCCATGCAGCGGGCGTGTATCGACCAGCGAAAACTGCGGACACCCGCACCCATCAGCATTGTGCCAGTCTGCGCGGACTCGACGCAGAAGATGTGGAAGGGAAGGCACCCACCTGTACTTGGTTCGATACAATGACGCCGGGCCCGAGTTCGGTGCAGATTTCGTCCGTCCGGATGGCGTCGAAATTACACAGGCCCAGCGCTGTAATCTTTCCCTCCGTCTGCAGGTCCTGCAAATGGTGCAGCGCAGTAATGTATCCCTTGTCGCTGTAGTTCTGCCAGTGGAACTGCGGGGCGTCAGCGCATAGCAAATTGCAGGCACGGAGCGTGGGGAGCCACCTGAAGGAGGTCCACACGCTTTGTCTGCATGCGGTCGAGGCGCTCCTGCACGCCCGCCTCGACGATGGCACGGGTGGGATCCGTCGGGCGGAAGACACACCACTTGGTCGCGCCAAGAATTTGCTCTGGATGTGCACAATTCTGTCTACATTGACCCTACGATGATGGAAACCGAATGAATCGGTTGGCTCATAGCTAGGGGTGAACGGAGAGGAATGCGTACGAAGAGGATTTCTGAGCTGCCGTAGTGGTCAGCTAAAAACTCGCGGACATGTTCGTAAATGCACCGGAGCGAGTACTGGCAGAGTGCGCACCCTGATAAGGAAGACGAGGTCAGTGTTCAAGAATAGATGAGAAGCGCTGCGGGCGAAGAACGGCTTCTTACCATATCTGGATGCGGAGAGGATCAGCGGACAAGATGCAGCGGAAAGGGAAGGATGGCTTACCAAAAGCTTTGTAGCCGAGTTCGACGTACTGGGCCATTTGGCGGCGGATGCGGGGAGTGGGTGCGCTGCCCCAGGCATTGCTGGACAGTTGCCAGAGGCCGGTCCATATGCGGGGGACGAGAAATGGACCGAGCTGGAAGGACTCGAGGGGAGCGATGTGAAGTGGAGTATCGGAGGACATGGCGATCAGGACGATCCTAGAGAATGTAATCAGAGCACACTGTTCCGAGGGGAAGCGGAACGGTGACACTTAAGTAGCATGGCGGTCGCAATCCTAACGAAGTAGCGGACCACATGCTGTCAGAACCAGCGGGAGGGTGGTGTTTATATAGCTTACCGACGATCTTGACGGGTGCGATGTGCAATCCCTTGGCCCCCTTAACGTGCACTCGTCCAAGCACTTGGACGCACAGTGCCATGGGCTGAACAACTACGGCCTTTACTCTTATCGCCGGAACGTTTAATGCGCCGCTTCTCTTCCAATCATGTAATCCGCCGGCCACCTGCCGCATATATTTCAAACTCCGCATCCCGTCCTCAGTCAGTCCGGCGGTGCCTAATGCCGTGTCCACCGCGGGCCCCGGGGTGTCCAATTTCTAAGTACATGCA
>JABYQE010000266.1:0-20241 GCA_022376435.1 Amylocystis lapponica
TGATATGACAAGCGGCAGATTTTTAATTCAATTAGAAACTAGATCCCGGCAGTATATGATGCATGCAATTACCATATATAGCAGGTAACAGGCATTATATTTGTAATCAGGTCAAAAAACAAAGCCTCCTAGTATATTGCTTGATAATTTCCTTTTTTGGAACCCTCGCCATATATAGCATGCACACCCTAATGCAGCCATTTTACAAAAATGCGAAATATACAGATATCGCCCACTGATAACCCTAGGATAATATGATTATTATAATAATCAGGCAATTGTACAAGGATACACAAATTGTACAAAGTGCAGAATAAAATCCTGCACCAGGTTGTATAAAATAAACAACATGACCTAGAATTGTACAATTACAATGTGGGACTGCTGGTGTATTGTATTACAAAATTGGAAGCCACAGGTGTGACCTTGCTGGGCTGGCTGAATCTCATCGTGAGGTTCGAGTACTGGACTTGCTATGTGTATCATTGTGACAAGATGAAGTATCTGCAGTAGTGTTTCTACGTGCAGGGCGTCCACGCCGGAGGATGTCGTACACAAGCGAGGAGATGACACCCTATGGTGGTCAAAATCGGAATCAGATTCAGCAGCATCAGGGAGGGAGTCAGCATTGGGGGAAGCAGAACATAGAACAAGGTGACAAGCTGGAACACACTGAGGGGGAAATAGAGATAATGTTCCTCCCTCTGCAATCAACCACTGCGAAAAGACATGGTGATGGAAACAGTGATGCTCCGGTCCAATGATAGGAGCACTTTTCAGTGCTAACTGTAAAAGAAATGAGCCTCACATAACTGGATACTATTCAATACACACATTGTTATTATTTGCATCACTTGAAGTGTGCCCGAAGCAACCACTTGGGCCACATTAGAGGAGCTCAGAGTTGGGGCTCAGGCTGGGGTTGGGGCCGGGGCTGGAGCTCCGGAAGGCGCACGTGATGCGCGCGTGGTGCTGGCAGCGTTGTCGATTGTTTGCTGGCACACTCAATAATGATATTTATCTCTCCCACTTGTGCTGGCACTGACTTTCCTCCTATCTAAATACTGCTTAACATGCCTAAGGACTCCAAAAACCTCCCGAAAATCTCCTGGGCAGCCAATCAACATGAACTGACCTGCTCACAGAAGCCGAGCATGACAAGAACAGAATTGTTCTTTTCGGGAAAAAAAACTGGAGAAGTAAGTCCTCAAACTTGTTCCTAATGTCTGCTAAATGCTCTGCGCCTCAGGGATCCTCTGCTGCATCAAAAAAAGCAGTCTGCAAGCGTATTGCCCAGGCTATAGTCCCGGATCTTTATGCACAGGATGCGAGCACCGCAGGTGACTGTGTCAGAGGAGAATTCTTGTTGTAAGTCTCTATTCTTTTTGAAGTGTCTTAAGCTAACAATTTCATAGGTTGGTTGAGCAGCATAAGACTGCTTTTGCCAGGCTTCAGGCCACCGGTGGTGGTGTTGATGATGCCCCACTGATGGGCAATGCACCCATCCCCCCTGAAGGTCCTGACATGACCACATCAGAACGGGGTTGTAACCTGTGGGGTACATGGTTATTTCTTATGTTGGTTTCTGTACTGAATATTTTCTGTAGCTGATATTGTCAAGAAGTTTCCATTCTTCCCCCACCTGTATCTTCAGCTCAGTGAATGTCCAAGCATTGTTCCTGTTGCTGTAGTGACAGGTATTGGTCCTGCTGGACATCATACCCACTTCTATCAGGCCTCTCAGCCTGCTTCCCCCCCTCATGACGACTTCTTGGACAACATCGACCCGGTTTTACGTGACTTGGACGTCAACGTCCGTTCAACCCCTCCAGCATCACAGCCCCAGTCCCATGCATCTCCAGAGCGATCTCAGGAGAACAAGGCTCCTTTGTCCACCTTGAAAACTAGTCCTCGTGCGTCCACATTCGAGCTCAAAGGCAAGGAGAGACTTGCTGCCGCTATGGAAAATGCAAACATCAAGTCTCTTCCGGCAAAGTGTACACTGGATGATCGCTTGTGCGAGATGCAAGAGTAAGTCTCTTCTAACTTGTGCAGAGTGGGCTGATGCTGCACACAGCAAAGATGATTTCTGGTTTCTTTTTATGTACATGTATCCAGATCATTACATAGATTTAGAACACTGGTACCTGAAGCAACTGATGTACTATTCAAAATGACACTCAACTGTACAACTAACAACACTAAATATGAGACCACCAATATTAAATAATCACTGTCAGATCTCTTCACATTATGAATTGATGCTGAAAGATGCATATTTGTATGCTATGTTATCTGCACTCCTACCCACCTGCTAACATAATTCTAATGACAAACAAATAAGTCAATAGCAAGCATCAGGATAAGAAATAGACGTACACAGAAGTTCAAATGACGGAGGTGTTTAATGGGCCCCCAAAATGTAGGAAGTGTTCAACAGGCTGCCGAAGGTAGTCATAGTCATGTATAGAATGATGTACACTGGATATAGTGTTATACACTACTCAATAGAGAGAAATTCATATACATGTTAAATAGTTGATACACAAGTATGAGAAAGGGTTTAGTAGCAAGTCAGTATATATCTGTCAAATAAATAGGTCAGCATTAGAACAGAGACAATAGAACAAGGCAGCAAGGCAAACCTCGCAGTGAAAATGATAAGAGCGCATCACAGAGTATATGCACTGGATGTTTCAGCTAAAACAAGTGGAGAGTAAGTGAAGAATTTAGTGGTCAACAGCATACCTTTTATGATGGACACACAAGATAGATTACACTGGATTTTTACTATGACCAGGTAATATTTGTGTTTCCTTCACTAAACACACAAGTAATTCAGAGTATGACTGAAAATTAGAAACATGTCGGCAGACAGGCCATGATGAATATTGTTAATGCAAAAATATACTGGTGAATGGGCAGAACACGTGTGCTATGGTCAGATCGTACGGAGGCCTTCCACAAATGTTGTGTGGGCCCGCCAGGGCGGAAACGAGAGGAAGGAATCAGGACTGAAGCGAGGACGACTGTATGTCCATGTTAGCAGGGTGAGTATACATAACATACATCATGAAACATACATAATGCATAAGTCAAACGGCACCATCAACAATATCATCAGATGTCAGGTACTGTAGATCCCTGTTGACAGGGCCCACAGGGGAGACTATGGTGATGTTTGTTGCTGGCAAAGTTGTTGTCAGATGTCTGTCAAGAACACTATATATGTATGGTTAAAATGTACTGTCACATTCATCATTTGTGATCGTATGATGACCTTGCAGTATTTCCGTGTATAGATTGGTGTCGCCAGTCAGCATGTACACCATT
This sequence comes from Amylocystis lapponica, assembly GCA_022376435.1. NCBI lineage: Eukaryota > Fungi > Basidiomycota > Agaricomycetes > Polyporales > Postiaceae > Amylocystis > Amylocystis lapponica. The sequence goes on from JABYQE010000266.1 coordinate 3,334, forward strand.
GCCTTCTTGAACATTTCACAGGTTTGAAACATGACTTTGCTGCACTCCCTGATGTCCACATTGAAATCAACACTGATATTAATATGTATAAGCTCTGTATATCATAAAAATAGTAAATGTACCGGTCGAGATATACTGCAGCCTGGCGATCATAGAACACGCAAAAGAATTCCGTATCACAGGATGTCTGTGCCGTTGACACTAATATAGACCGTGCGCAGAAATTTACAGCAGGGAATGTTCTGCTCCTCAAGCATCATCAAAAAGTGCTGGTATCGGAAGATGTTCTTTGCCTGGTGCCTCTTAGAACATTTGAAGACAATCAGAAAGCGGTCTATCTTATGCAATCCCCCCTCGTTAAGATCAGCCTATTCTATAATCAAAGATTTCTATGATCAAAGATGTGAGATGTGGAGGTATATATGGAACACTCACTCCGTTAAAGTGACCCGGGGCTGATGTTCACTGTGGCCAAGAACAACATACCACAGACCCTGACGCCTGGGTGTCTCCTGACCATAGGGACTCGTGAATCCCGTGCCAGTGTCAGAGTCATCAGAGTAGAACAAATCAGCCATGGTTTCTAGTGATGAAGAGCAGAGTTGTGTGATGGTTCAAAGTATAAGGTGATAATGCAGCGACACACTCTTAATTATTTTTTTTGCCTCAAAAACACGCAGCACACATGTTCTGAATGATGATTTGCCATTGTCGGTGCTCATGCTAGCTTGCCAGATGGTCTTATGACTTCTGCATATTGTCTGTGCATTGTCTACACCCGCTATCTTGCCATCAAATTTCTCCGCCCATCTTGGACAACCTTAGCACATGTGTTGCAGTCTTTACCACATTGGGACTCTATAGTGCAGGTTCCCAGTGTTTATGCTCCCCATTCAGTTCCAGAACATAATCTGTAGTCCTCCACATACGTCCGCACTGCCAAATCCCTCTAAACTACATGTGCCAAATATTCATTCTCTTCGCTCTCGTTACATATTGAATTCATTGATCTAACTAGATATGAAAAGCAACATTTAACATGTAATCTATGAGTTGACAGCTCCACTGTGTTCTCTTCGCTCTCGTTACATATTGAATTCATTGATCTAACTAGATATGAAAAGCAACATTTAACATGTAATCTATGAGTTGACAGCTCCACTGTGTTCTCTAGTGAATTGATTGCATCATCAAGTTCATGTGTGAGATCACTCCACCCAGTGATTGTACAATTTGATGCAGGTTTGAAGGCTGCACACTTCTTATAACTATCCATATCCTCCAGCATATACTGCAAGTAAATGAATTTGGGTGATTACAAGAGAATATGTGGAAGTTGCCTGTGACATTGTCAAAAAATGCCAATATTCAACACACTTGCTTGTGGTATTGTTATGACATGTAGACCTTTGGCTCACACATGAGTTTTAGAAGACATAATAGGAATAATAAATATGCAATCAAGACAGTAGTGAACGTAGATGCATTAGAACTTGTATAGTATGTGCCAATGACAAGCACATGCCAGAAAGTACACTACATTTGTCTGTTTAATGGGTAAAATGAGTGCTTGCACTCATACAATCATAAACAGCCAATAGAAGATACTGTATGCTAATTGAGCCCATGAAGACATAAATAAAGAGAAAAACCACATACCATTGGCCTTGAGACAGGATGATGAGCCCTCTCCAAAGGTCAAATTAAATCACCAACCTGAAGCAGTATAGCAACAGGTGGCAGTAGCCGCATACACTAGCCACTATCGGCAGCTGCATACGTCTAAGCAACATCAGCAGACATGGCAAACTGAACATATTTGAAACACACTTTGAATGAATCTCCTCTATATGCTACGCAGTGACTGCATCCATCAGCCGTGAATTGAGGTAATCAGCCAATCAAAAGATACAACAGGAAGAATAAGCATACTTGAAAGTCCTCACAATCTGTCACCACTTGACAACGTGTATGGTTGGTGGAGATGAAGTAGACTTCTACTAGTGAGACCACATCAACGTCAAACTAGTCAAATGAAGAAGTTGAAACTCACGGGCTGTCAATATCAAAGCACCAAGACCAGCATATACACTGCCTGCAGAGCACCAAGACCAGCATATACACTGCTTGCAGAGCAGAAGAGACGTCAGATCCCTTGACAAAGGAGAAAAGAGATGTAAAAGAAGAATGGAGAGTGAACAATCACTCTAAGTCTCTTTATTGTACTCAGTCATACACTAGAACTTTACTCACTTACCACAGTTCTTGGCAGAACCTGTCAAGTAACTTTGGACCTATCCAGGCTATCAGAGCTCTGCAGTGACATATGCTGTGCACCTCACAAGTCCAGAACGTTCAGATCATCCCAGATCTTGATAATCTACAATATATCATATTGTGTGCTCCACAATGGAGACAAGATCTAGACCTTGCACAGACACTCTGAGATCTATATAAGGAGCCCGTTTGTCCTCCAAATCTACATGCAGCATATATTTTAGAGTCACTGAATTTTGATTATAAATCATATCAAGAAATGTGAACCGTATTCAGAAATATGAAGATGTATTGTCCAAATACATAATCTAAGAATAAGTCACAATGTTTATTTGTTTTGCATATCAAGTTGTATTGTTTCTATCATTGAGAACATCCAAAATATATCCAAGGAGATTCTTTAATTTATTTGGGCCCAGAACATAGATTGAAGCCTGCTAAAACACTCAAAATCTACATATTTCTCATTGGTCTCACCAGAAATGGTCAAAACATATGTTTTGCAGCCCAGATATGAAGGCCACAGATAGAGCATTGATCAGATCATATTAAGGCATCAAGGACATATTTTATAACATAGAACTTTGACATGTTGCCTTGGTTCCTGCTGCAACAGCAATTTATTCATATTGAAGCCGCATTTTTCATGCCCTTAATAGACAATTGCATATGTTTTTGAACATATCAAAAATTCCAAAACACATTTGAGGAGATTCTCTGATTTTTTCTGTATTTTTTGGAGTTTTTTCGTGGCCTACAACCAGAAAAAAACATCAATTTCAGCACAAAAACCATAATTTCCCATTTTGGAAAGGCCCAGGCTGGCCCAGACCCCAAACTAGGCAACCTATGATGTCATTCCAGTCGGCGGAGCTGCCCCGCCGACTGGAATTGCGTCATTGAGCGCTTAAATAAGCGCTCAAAGCGGAAAGTCTCTGAACATAGTTGTTCTCTGGTTTTGACTGGTTTTGGCTGGTTTTGACTGTTCCAAGCTTCGAAAAAATGAGTGAAAAATCAGATGATGCCCCACAATGTCTTCAAAAGATCCAAGGTGTTCAAAAACATATGACTCTGCCTGAAAAACACCAGAGAAATGTCCAATAAATCAGAACATATAGTAATAGTGTGATTGTTGCATTGTCAAGCACTCAATGGGCTAGAAAATTAATGAACCTTCTTTTTCATCCTATGCTGCCATAATATAGATGTATACCATCATGTTTCATCCATTCAGATTCTTAACAAAAGCAATTTGCTCTGTTTTATTCCGCATTTTCAGTGCTCACCCTGCTTGACTATCTGCTGCACTCCAGGTCTGAGAATATCATTGTCTACTTCCGTAAGAACATGTACATCATCAAGATGCTCGCTGAGTTCCAATACATCAGTGATGATGGCAAGGACCAATGTGCCAATGTGCGACAGAAGGTAAAGGACTTCAGCAACCTGCTCCAGGACGACACTGGTCTCCGGCATAAACAGAGGTCCTGTGTGCAGATGTACCAGCACATGTTGCACGACAGGAGGTCTTGGACAACTACAATGACTTCATCGAGGAGAATGTCAGGCGGTGGAGCCTTACGTCTGTAGGCCATCTTAAGCGGGCTCCATTGATAAGCAGGACAACCTGTGCCGTGCACTCAAAGAGAGCAAGCAGAGCATCAAGATCATGCAGAAAACAGCCAGGGAGTGAGACATCCAGTGCATGCTCAAGCTGAGCCAGAAGGAGGAGAAGAAGAGGTCTAGATTTGAATGCTGCTGCACTATTCAACAACAGCAATCAGCAGCAGTAGGTCACTGTTTGTGCATGACTCCTGTCTCATGTGTTTCATTGGTTCCAAAGCATAATCAGCCTGTCCCTTCATCATTCTCATCGTACATAAGTCAGCAGAGTTATATGAGTGGCTCAATAACACAGTTATATCATAATATGTCGCTGTACCACTATCACTTCAGTCATTGCTTATATAATGAAGGACTATACAATGTATATAGTGTGTTTTAAGTGTCCACTATAATGAGTATAGTGTGCGCCACGAGAGGTTTGGTGCTGTTTTGCCAAGTCGCGTCAAGCCAGCCACAGCTCACCACTACAAAATTTGAAAGCCAGCTATGCTCAAAGTGACCCTAACCCTAGATTTTCAAACTCAGTCCATACAAATTTGTATTGAGTCTGCACTTTCCCACACCTTATGGGACATGGTTTGCATTACATGGTTTGGCTGAAAGCCCACCTCATAATAGACAATGTCTTTGTAAACTCAGAAATCGTAATTTGTCTAATAATTTTGCTGAGCATGGTTTAGTACCAATCTGGCCATCGTGCAGCAGCGCTTTGCTGAGGAACGCAATGCGAAGTGCCACAAGCTCAAGCTGGAGAGGTGAGACCTTGCACTGCGAGAGTTTTAGCAGGACTTGATCAGTAAGGACAAATATGTTAGTTGAGTGATTTTGCTTCCTCTCGGACATTATCTATTTCTCTTGCACTTTCCGCACATCCTATGGTCTCTATTATATTTGTGCACATACTATACATGTCCCCTCATCGTTTCCATATTTTAGTTTCATTTTATTTCACCTGTATCGCCCTCAGCATTCACTTTATCCCTCTGTAGTGCGTTCAGCCACATAGCCGTACTTGTGTTTACATGTATGTACAAGTGGGCCCTTATCCTTGGAGTCCGACCGTCCCACAGTTGACTACTAATAAGCTTGATCAGTTGATACCATTTGATGCCGCTTATTAGGGCTACTTCTGCCATCTCCCTTACCCTTTGAGAAACACCTCCAGAGAGTGCGAACTTGAGAAAAGAGTTGCAACAGTGTATTTCAAAAATAGCGCGCTCGGCATTGTGCCCAGTTGCCGAGCCTTCCACTCCATCCCGTTGCTTCTCGCTTCCGCCCTATCCCGTGACTTCTGCCACACCTTGGCCCACACTTCATGTGGCACGCTTCCCGAGGGTGCTACTTCCTCCCGCCCCGCACTCCGCTCTGGATGAGCTCTACATGTGGCCACCTTCTTTTCCCCCACAATGGGGAATCTCGCCAGTGCGCCGGCCTCGATGGCACCACACGTCCCGCCTTCCCACATGCCCTCCCTGCTTAATGCTATATAATGCTCCTTCCATCTTCCCTCCTTCCTCCTTCCTCCTCTCTCCTCTCTCCCGCCTCCGCCGTGCCTCCGCCCCCGCTGCGCTGCTGCTCTCGCTCATGTCTATGCCTACACCTATGCCTATGTCCACGCCCACTCCCATGCCCCCTCCTGTCTCCTCTGCCCCTGCCCTGGCTCCTATGTTGTCCCTTGCGCTGTCAACGCACATCAATACGCTCAGGCTGTAAGACCAGCGGTGCCTGTCTCCGGCCTAGCAGGTCACCTCCATCACCCACCCCCACACCCATCTCGCCAATGCCGCCAGTGTGCCGGCTGATGATGCCATACATACACCTTCCCCCGTGGTTCTGTCATGTGTCCCGTCTACTCAGCGCAGCGTGTGCCAGCGTGCTTCCTCTTGACACATGTGTTAAGTTCTGAATTATTAATTCATCACATTATGGGGGGGATACAACAAGAGTGCACTAAATGTGTACTATGGGCATAGCACTGATCAATGTATACGAAAGCAAGTCCACAGAAATGATAGCGATGATGCGAACAGCAAGGAGATGATGGACAATGGAGCAGCCGAGACCACAGAGGCTCAGCGGACCTACTCCATCCTGGGGACAGTAGTCATAGCGAGGGCAGACATGTTGGTGGAGGCAGCGGTGGCAGTGGCAGTGGTAGTCACGGTGGCGGCGGTAGAGGTGACCGTGGTGGTAACGGTAGAGGGTGTGCCCTGAGAGGCACTCGGCATGTTGGTGGCATCACCATTGGCGTTGTCAGGTACCGTAGCCGCGCTCTTCGGACCCCGGCGCTGTTGCTTATGTGGGGGAGCCTTCTCGGCTTCCTCGTCCTCTGACTCGCTACTCTCCTCGGCTGCACATGCCCTTTTTTTCTTCCTCCCGCCACCTGCATGCCTCCCGCCAATGTCCTTCCAAGGCTTCCATGACACAACCTCGCCAGCAGCCACCCGGTCGTCGTACGCTTTCTGGTAGTCTGCAAGTTCTGCGGCGAAAAGCTTTTTGAAGCGGCATGTACCCTTTAGTAGGGTGTCCTGCAACATGCAAAGGGGAGGGAGGGAAGTACTGAGGTCGGAAGGGTTTGCGAACTTTTCGTGGGTCCAGCCGTGAATTTTAATGCCGTACCGGAGGACAATGTCCTTCTCGTAGTTGATGTACTGCATGCCGGCTTTCTTGTTCCCGGTAATCTCCACTACAGAGTGTCAACATATATGTATTCTATCTTTCAACATGTGTGAGAACTCACCAAGCTTCACATGGATCTTGTCACAAATGTCGCCCTTGATCCAGTCAACCTGTGCCTTTGACGTCCGGAGAAATGCTGAGAACTCCGTCAGATAACAAGGTGAGCACGAAACCAAACAACTCACTCATGAAATCACAGCCGGCGACTGCAAACACCTCCGCAAGCAAACTGATGTTCTGCGCATCTCATCCCTTCCGTATGGTGCCTTGTAGGTAGTTATCCAGTTGCAGCGCAGAGAAGAACCAGCGGGGTGTCATGTTGAAGTCCGACGTGTTGCACACAATGCAAAAGAATCCCTCCACACCCACGTGGCACTTCAAGCCGACCACCTGTGCTGATGTTAGATCTTCGACAGTAAAAGGAACAAGATACGTACCAATTCCTCCATCTTCACAAACAACGTTGTTGACATCCTGAGTGCGGCCGCGTTGATTGAGTCGAACACCATAGGTGCACGAGTTCCTTTCCTCCGTGAGTTTACTAACTAGCTCTGCTTTCTCGGCAGGGGACAGGCGGTGGTAGTCATTGATGTTATCTTGTTCCAGCTCGACTAGCGAGGCAGCCATACCTATCATGCAAATTGTAAGTCGAACTGACCAACATGTACCATTCTTTTACCTTCAATCTCCTGTACAAGATGATGTAGCCATGCGTTGAACACGTTCGGCTTCCGTTTTGTGTGCAGCTTGCTGCCATGAGAATACATGAGGTGAAGGTAGTATTTGGACTTTCTGCCATACTTCTCCGCCAGTGAGTGGGAAAACACGATCACGTCCTCTTGCCACTGCGCAATCTCTGTGTCAAGAGCTGCTTGCTTTTGTCGGCATGCTTCAGCCATGTCTTTGTGTTGTTCGGGTGGGAGAACGGGAGCCTTGCGGCAACTGATAGGAGCAATGGGCCTTGCAGCCACGGCTGTTATGGGACCATAGTTGATGTTTGATGCCATTGATTGAGACAAGAAGCGTGATGGACAGCAACTCAGCGAGTATAGAGGGCCACAAGCAAGGGAATAAGATGAATAGTGGTTGAAAAATAAGTATGGGGAGGGAGGGCGGTTGGACATACATTGTCTAGTTTTAAAACATTTTGCGTAGCTCACATGTACATTTAAAAAAAAAGATCCACATGATTTCAGGGTCTGCAGGCATAGCAACTTATTGATTTCTCATACAAGTCATACATGATCACCGCATCTCAGCAAAAATACAACATACACCGACAGTTAATAGAAGGCCTGTCGTCAATCATCGCACGCGCAATGTCAGTAGCTTCACTATTGCTGACACCGAGCATACTCTTGATCATACCCTCCCAATGCACATCAGCATACTCATAAGAGATCTGCCAGAGAGCATTGTGATAATGCACTGGCAATTTGTAGCCGTGGAGTACATCAGCGGTGTGTGTTCCGAACCCACGGACGCGCTGATGTCCTGGCGGCAGCAACCCGCCTAGATGCGGGGTCTCAGCGGGAATGGCAGTGTGCGTGCGCACTGGGCTGGACGTCGGGGTGGACGAGGAAGTGAGACAACCAGACATACGGCTGCTGGGAACCAGAACAGAGAGGAGCAGTGGTGACTGCGGAAGGGATTGAGTGTGCAAAACAGAAGTATGGACAGTACTCCCTTACAGACGGGAAGTGCTTTCTTGCGATGAAGGAGCTGTCTGTTAGTTGAGTGATTTCGCTTCCTCTCAGACATTATCTATTTCTTCTGCGCTTTCCGCATATCCCATGGTCTCTATTATATTTGTGCACATACTACACGTGTCCCCTCACTGTTCCCATATTTTAGTTCCATTTTATTCGGCTTGTATCGCCCTCAGCATTCACTTTATTCCTCTGTAGTGCGTTCAGCCACATAGTCACACTTGTGTTTACACTGTCGACCAGGGCTTAGATTGTAGTGTCTTTGCTCGCAAGCTGGATTGGAATACACATAGAATTCGGGTTTCCTTCAGCTATTATTATATGAGTGAGACATAACTTGGGCAGTCCTACCGGAGGCCACCCCTTTAAAAACCCTCAGCTCGAAGCATGTCTAGGATGTCTTGTTCCCTCAGGTCAACTTCTGCCACAATGACTTGCAGGTGTCCCATCGTTTCTCTGGCGCGGCGGGGCTTGGCTGGAGATTTGTCATACTGAGGAGGAGGGACTGGGGCTTCCGGAGTGTGCTCCGAGGCTTGCTCTACCTCTATTTCTTGATTCTGTTGGTACCTTCCTCGTCCTTGATACCCTCCCTTTCCTTTCTCCTTTTCTTGCCACGGAGACCCCTTTCTCGACGGACAGTCTCTAGCCAGATGACCAGTCTGATGACATTCAAAGCATTGTCCCTCTTTATAGTGGTGGTCTCTTTCGCTGGGAGAGAGACAGTTAATGTCCATTGCATTAGGGTCCCGTTGGGTGATTTGTCATTGTGGGGCGGTAGAAGAGGTGCCGGAGAGATAGGACTCTGCATGGATTTGAGACACTGCCTCTCGCGCTCTGGTATACCATTCTGCAACAATGGTGGGCAGCTTTCCAAGGGTAAAGCTCCTGGTGTGAATTTTTTTATTGAGCCCTTGGGCAAACTTTCATCGGGCTTTATTGCCTTACGGAAAGCCGCCAGCGGCGTGCATTGGCCGCACAGGTACAGCGGGAACAGGTGGCAGGTAAAATATTTTATGATTCTCCCTCATTGCTGACTACATTGCTAACGAGTAACATCGGATAGGAATGAGTTTCGAGGATCGCAACATGTATAACAGCTTGGGAGGACAAGGTGAGAGTGCTATGGATGATGACGACAACGACACCATGCACCACTTGCCACCAGGCGAGGAGGTAATATTTTTCAGCCATGCAAGAGGTGAGGAGGAGCTCTGTAGGGAAATGTTAGAGGCTGGTCAAAAGGTGTGTAACTACGTGTGCAACATCATTCTCTCGGCTGACATTTTGCAGGAAGCGAAAGGACACCCGTACACGTCGGGGTTGTACAGAGGCGCGGAATAAAGACTGGCTCGAGCAACACGAGGACCTGGTTGAGGTGTACATAGCATGGAAAGCAAGCATCCCATTGGTAGGGGTACCTGAGGACAACGAGCTGCCCTCCTTCGAAATGTATACGGTGGATTTTTTTTGGTGAGTGAATATATTTGAAGCTGGTTCCTGCTAACAAAAAATTTATTGTAGATATCATTGTTCGTATGTTCATCACCATTTGGTCAGCGGTGCACGCCAATGTCACCCTCACACGCCATGGCTACATTGGTACAGCCCTCATCTAACCCACCATGGCACTTCCCTTCAGGGTCATGGAGACCTATCGGCAGCTCCACCGCGTGTGCCCTCAGCTGAGTGTCCAAGCTCAGGTGCATGCCCTTTGTCATCTGCACTCGGTAAGCCCTCGCTGTGTCATGGTATAATCATACACTGAGACATTGTAGGTTCCCTTTCGTAAGACTCTCGCTGAACAATTCAGCATCGTTTACGACGTCTATCTTGACATTCTTCATGCTGTTGACAACCGTGTGAATGTTGTGTTGCGACGTGATACCCCGAACTGGTGCATGCTCAACGTGTGTGTGCCATGTCTGTATGTGCTTGAAGAAGAGCCTGCTCTCAAGTTCTCAATACTTACTTACCACCATGGATGGCAACCAATCTCTCAAGCTCGTTGACAATATGTTTTGATCAGGCGCTGCCCGCGAAGATGGATGAACGGGTTTAACAGACATGTGGATTTCTCCCGACAACGTTGATTGCTTCAAGGATGAGGTGGTGCAAGCGCACAACGTACGTAAATGATTAATCACTTCGGAAGCTAATGATCTGAGATTTTTGACAGTTTCCGCCATCCAATCGGGGGTTGAAGAATAACACCGACCTGGATGATGAAGACAACAACATAGATATGTCAGAGGAAGGCACAGTCATTGAGCCTGTTGCGGTCTGCGTCGAGCGGTGGCAAAATGCTGGGCCAGAGGTCTGTAAGAAAATGTTTGCTCTGTTCGCAGTCACCGGCATCTTTATCTGTCTATGTCATCATGGTCACCTTCTGATCATGTGTGATATGGTCCACAGTGAAGATGTAGAGGCCTAGACGAGAGGTAGGCCTGCTGGAGAGCACTCAGGGGCTCTGGAGTCCGAAGCTGGGGAAGCCAGAATGTGTCGGACTCCAAGGATAAGGGCCCACTTGTACATACATGTAAACACAAGTGTGGCTATGTGGCTGAACACACTACAGAGGAATAAAGTGAATGCTGAGGGCAATACAAGCCAAATAAAATGAAACTAAAATATGGGAACAGTGAGGGGACACATGTAGTATGTGCACAAATATAATAGAGACCATGGGATATGCAGAAAGCGCAGGAGAAATAGATAATGTCCGAGAGGAAGCAAAATCACTCAACTAACACTCCCCCATGATAAGATGCCTCTCACATCTAGCACTCCCCCACAATCCCAAGCTATTCCAGGCCCATCATGCGCCTGAAATACTCGACCTTCACCCTAGGCAAAGCCTTGGTGAGCAGGTCCGCTGGCATTTCCTCTGTGGGAACGTACTCTGGGAGGATGAGGCCAGAGTCCACGATGTCGCACAGCCAGTTAAAGTGCAAGTCCAGGTGCTTCATGCGACCATGGTGCTCTGGGTTCTTTGCAACGGTGAAGCAGACAAGGGAGGATAGCCAAGCTCAGAGAGAATGTTGCGCATCTAGAGAATGTCCTTTCCAGCCTCCACAGCAGAGATGTACTCCGCTTCAGTGGTGGAAAGCGTCACCACAGACTGAAGCTTGCTGCTCCAGTTCACAGCACCCGTTCCAACGCGAACAATGTAGCCTCCAGTCGAGCGTCCAGAGTCCTTGTCTCCCCCATGATCTGCATCACAGAAGGTGACAAATAGATGAGGAGTGGAGGGATCAGGACAATAAATGAGCTTCAAGTCGAGGGTGCCTTTGAGATAGCGAAGGAGATGCTTCAGAGTGTTCCAGTGAGAAACACCAGGATTGGAATTGAAGCGAGCAAGGACAGAGACAGGGTAGGAGATATCTGGGCGCGTTCCAGAGGCGAGATACTGCAGAGCACCCACTGCACTCACATAAGGGATGTTTCGCATGTAGGCAGTGTTGTCAGCGGTCTGGAGAGCCATCTTTGCAACGAGGGAGAGTCCAGGGTCCATAGGCATCGAGATGGGCTTGCAATCGCTGAAGTGGAAGCGCTCCAGGATGTCAAGGATGTACTGGCGCTGGGAAAGTGAGATGGTGCGATTAGGACAGTCCCTAAAGATCTGAATGCCTAGCAGAAATGAGGTGGGACCAAGGTCTCGAAGTTTGAAGTGTCTGGAGAGCTCCTCAATGATGCTGTCAAGGGCCTCCTTCGACTTGGACACTGCAGTGATATTGTCGACATAAATAGGCATGATAACGCGCACTTCACCTCGCTCATAGACATAGACCCCAGCATCGGACTGAATGCGCACAAAGCCCATCTGCAGAAGCGTTGAATGGAGCTTCTTGTTTCACTGCCGTCCAGCCTGCTTGAGACTGTAGATAGACTTGTCTGTTAGTTGAGTGATTTCGCTTCCTCTCAGACATGATCTATTTCTGTTGCGCTTTGCGCACATCCCATGGTCTCTATTATATTCGTGCACATACTATACATGTCCTCTCATCGTTCCCATATTTTAGTTCTATTTTATTCGAGTTCTATCGCCCTCAGCATTCACTTTATTCCTCTGCAGTGCATTCAGCCACATAGCCACACTTGTGGTTACATGTATGTACAAGTGGGCCCTTATCCTTGGAGTCTGACACATTCTGGCTTCCCCAGTTGCTCACTTCGGACTCCAGGTATGTGGCCTCTCTACTGTACAGTGGAATACATTCTCAGTTGCTCACTTCGGAGCCCATCCAGTGACAAATCCCGTCTAGACGGGCCATCCGACGGTGAGTTTTGCCCGTCGGGCACGAGGCGTCCGATGTCGGCCGACGGAAGGAAGGTTTCCGTATAGACTGGTGGGGCGATGGGGATAGAATATGCCGTTAGGAACGGGTCGGGTGATGAGGTGATATGGCCCGTTGAGATGGGTGGGTCCACCGGTAGTTTAGTACATTCTATATGGGTCGGCCGATCAATATAATTCTCGTTGGCTACGGGTGGGCCGATGGAAGGAATTCCCGTTAGCTACGGGTGGGCCGATGGTAGGACCTGCCATTGGGTACGGATGGGCCGACAGTGGGATTTCCCGTTGGCTACGGATGGGCCGACGGCAGGAATTTCCGTTGGCTACGGGTCGGCCGAGGGTGGGATTTTCCATTGGCTACGGATGGGCCGATGGAAGGAATTCCCGTTGGGTACGGATGGGCCAATGGCAGGAATTTCCATTGGCTACGGGTCGGCCGATGGTGGAATTTTCCGTTACCTACGGATGGACTGATGCTAGAATCTCCTGTTGGGTATGGGTCGGCCGACAGTGGGATTTCCCGTTGGCTACAGATGGGCTGATGGAAGGAATTCCCGTTGGGTATGGGTTGGCCGATAGTGGGATTTTCCATTGGGTACGGGTTGGCCGACAGTGGGATTTTCCATTGCCTACGAATGGGCCAACGGCAGGAATTTCCGTTGGCTACGGGTCGGCCGATGGTGGGATTTCCCGTTGGCTACGGATGGGCCGACGGCAGGAATTCCCATTGGGTACGGGTTGGCCAATAGTGGGATTTTCCATTGGGTACGGATGGGCCGACAGTGGAGTTTCTGTTAGCTATGGGCCGGCCAATGGTGGGATTCTCCGTTGGCTACGGGTCGGCCGACATTGAGAGATTCTGCTCCATACTGGTTGACCATCCATTATGCAGCTGTACAGCTAGACTGTTCTACTGTTGACCTAACTATCATCAAACTATCTACTGCCGTAAAACTGGCCCCCTGCCAATGAATTGCCACCTGCCAGTGAACTGCCGCCTGCCGATAAACTTCTGTCTTCCGTCTAACTTCCGTCTTCCGTCTTCCGTCTTCCGTCTAACTTCCGTCTTCCGTCTTCCGTCTTCCGTCTAACTTCCATCTTCTGTCTAACTTCCGCCTTCCGTCCAACTTCCGTCTTCCGTCCAACTGCTGTATCACTGAGGACCATTTGTGGAACTGATGTAAACTTGGTCTCTGAAGAGAATGAGGGTCTACTCAGGTGATTTGAATGAGAATTGAGCTCACAATAAATCCAGCAAGATTGTGCACTCAAAACATGTGGCAGACTGCCGGAGTTCCATCCGGCTGCCGAATGCTGCCGTCTATGTCTTTACCCAATGCGGAATTGAACTCCGAAGAGAATGAGGGTCTCCTCAAGTGATTTGGATAATAACTGAGCTCACAATGAATTCTGCAAGATTGTGCACCCAAAAATGCAGCAGTCTGCCGAAGCTCCATCCAGCTCCCGTTTCGCTGTCTTCTATATAACCTCCCAATGCGGAATTGCATTCCAAAGAGAATGAGGGTCTCCTCAAGCGATTCAGATAAGAACTGAGCTCACAATAAATTCAGCAAGATTGTGCACCCAAAAACAATGTGGTAGACTGCCGAAGTTCCGTCCAGCTGCCGAGTGCTTCTGTCTATGTGCCTATCAGATGCGGAATTAAATTCCAAAGAGAATGAGGGTCTACTCAAGCAATTCGGATGAGAACTGAGCTCACAATAAATTCAGCAAGATTGCCACCAACACAAAGTGGCAGGCTTCAACTACTGCGCCACCACCATCTATGCACAGACCCAACACAGAATTCAATTCCACAGAGCATGAGGGTCTAGACATCCTTGTACTTCAGGTAACAATGAGGCTCACACCAAAGTTTCACTTTTGTGCTGTAGTGTCTACAGCTGTTTTTCTAATGCTCCGTAGTGTAGTATTGTGCTTTACAAAAAGATATACCATAGTATTGCCTCATTACTGGTAGGCAGTATGTATGTCACATCAGTGCACTGCTTAGCCACTGGTTTATGATTTTATGTGACTGCTTGTAGAGGGTTCTAACACAATGTATAATCACAGAACCAATGTATTGTTAGTGGGTTTAGTAACACCAGAGACTCCGTAGTGTATAACGTGAAGGTGTATGCTATGTGATCATCCTGATCTGCTTTTGATGTGATGTACTCATTGTGTTGCACTATTGCTACTAGTATATAGCAAATGAATGTAGCAAGTATTCACTGACTCGGACAAGATGTTGAGGATTTCACTTGAACATACCCCACAGTCCATAAAGCATGTGATGACCTGGCATTATATTTGCCTCAGGGTGAATGAATGATCAACTTGATTGTAAGCAATCTGTACGTCTCTTACAAGTTCAATGTTCATATATTAGTGGATTCTCCAAAAAATGCATTTTATGCTAGCCTAGTAGTATGTGCAGTATACATTGTATGTGAAAGAGACATTTTTCGAAAACATCATAAGCAATTGTCACACACCTATTGTGTGCCAGTCCTGGATTGATCGACTTATGTGTATATATTCTGAATGTGTACTGTTCTGGCATATGGACAGCACTGGCATTCAGAGCATGCTTGTAGTCAGAAATTGATAATGCTAGCACTAATAGGTGCGACCCCAGACCAACATTAGCCTGACAACTTTCTCATTTAAAATGTTGACATATTTGCAGCGAGTGCTATTGTACCTGAAGTACAAGGATGTCTAGACCCTCATGCTCTGTGGAATTGAATTCTGTGTTGGGTCTGTGCATAGATGGTGGTGGCGCAGTAGTTGAAGCCTGCCACTTTGTGTTGGTGGCAATCTTGCTGAATTTATTGTGAGCTCAGTTCTCATCCGAATTGCTTGAGTAGACCCTCATTCTCTTTGGAATTTAATTCCGCATCTGATAGGCACATAGACAGAAGCACTCGGCAGCTGGACGGAACTTCGGCAGTCTACCACATTGTTTTTGGGTGCACAATCTTGCTGAATTTATTGTGAGCTCAGTTCTTATCTGAATCGCTTGAGGAGACCCTCATTCTCTTTGGAATGCAATTCCGCATTGGGAGGTTATATAGAAGACAGCGAAACGGGAGCTGGATGGAGCTTCGGCAGACTGCTGCATTTTTGGGTGCACAATCTTGCAGAATTCATTGTGAGCTCAGTTATTATCCAAATCACTTGAGGAGACCCTCATTCTCTTCGGAGTTCAATTCCGCATTGGGTAAGACATAGACGGCAGCATTCGGCAGCCGGATGGAACTCCGGCAGTCTGCCACATGTTTGAGTGCACAATCTTGCTGGATTTATTGTGAGCTCAATTCTCATTCAAATCACCTGAGTAGACCCTCATTCTCTTCAGAGACCAAGTTTACATCAGTTCCACAAATGGTCCTCAGTGATACAGCAGTTGGACGGAAGACGGAAGTTGGACGGAAGGCGGAAGTTAGACAGAAGATGGAAGTTAGACGGAAGACGGAAGACGGAAGACGGAAGTTAGACGGAAGACGGAAGACGGAAGACGGAAGTTAACGGAAGACAGAAGTTTATCGGCAGGCGGCAGTTCACTGGCAGGTGGCAATTCATTGGCAGGGGGCCAGTTTTACGGCAGTAGATAGTTTGATGATAGTTAGGTCAACAGTAGAACAGTCTAGCTGTACAGCTGCATAATGGATGGTCAACCAGTATGGAGCAGAATCTCTCAATGTCGGCCGACCCGTAGCCAACGGAGAATCCCACCATTGGCCGGCCCATAGCTAACAGAAACTCCACTGTCGGCCCATCCGTACCCAATGGAAAATCCCACTATTGGCCAACCCGTACCCAATGGGAATTCCTGCCGTCGGCCCATCCGTAGCCAACGGGAAATCCCACCATCGGCCGACCCGTAGCCAACGGAAATTCCTGCCGTTGGCCCATTCGTAGGCAATGGAAAATCCCACTGTCGGCCAACCCGTACCCAATGGAAAATCCCACTATCGGCCAACCCATACCCAACGGGAATTCCTTCCATCAGCCCATCTGTAGCCAACGGGAAATCCCACTGTCGGCCGACCCATACCCAACAGGAGATTCTAGCATCAGTCCATCCGTAGGTAACGGAAAATTCCACCATCGGCCGACCCGTAGCCAATGGAAATTCCTGCCATTGGCCCATCCGTACCCAACGGGAATTCCTTCCATCGGCCCATCCGTAGCCAATGGAAAATCCCACCCTCGGCCGACCCGTAGCCAACGGAAATTCCTGCCGTCGGCCCATCCGTAGCCAACGGGAAATCCCACTGTCGGCCCATCCGTACCAATGGCAGGTCCTACCAT
>JABYQE010000267.1:0-20166 GCA_022376435.1 Amylocystis lapponica
ATCGCCTGGTGCCAGCGGATCCGCTGCTCGGCCTGGTAGACAATGAGCGTGCGGGTGTCCAGCGGATCGCGCGACTGTTTGAACGTGTGCATCTGGAGTGCACCCCAGAAGCGAGCGAGCATGTTTACCCGGGGGGCATCCCAGCGCGCACGCTCCATCGCGGTGATGAAGCGCGGGACCGCCTCCATTACCTGCTCCCAGGAGAGATCCTTGTCGTCGATGGCTGTCTTAGAAGCCTTCGCTGTTGCGGCCGGGATCCAGGACGCGGAGCCGTCTTCATTCTGCCTCATGGACATTACCTCGTCGTCAGCCCCAGAGATGGCAGAGCTGGCGGCGTCGAGCCCTACATTGGTGTAGTAATAGAGCTCGAGGTAGAGCGCCTTCTCCAACCGCCGCAGCGCGTAGGGAGCTGCGAGCACCAGGTCGGCGCGCGGTGTGGGTCTCATCGGAATCGGTAAGTACTTGTCTCGATTCTTCCTGACCTCGTCTTTCTTAGCTTGTGCAGCCTCTTGCACCTCGTCCTGTAAACGCTGCTCCTCGGCGGCGGCGAGGTCTTGTGCGCGCTGCGCAGCTTCGGCGGCATCGGTGTCGAGCTGCCCCTGCCAGCTTATCCTGTCTCGATTGTTCGAAGCCATCCAGACGGCATTGAGCAGGGTGATGGCTTGCTCTTCCGTCGAGCCATTGATGTCTATGATCTGCTGCCTCGGTTCCGCGAAGGCTGGCAGAGTGTAGTCTGGCCGTTCCAAGGTGTTTGGGTCAACCGTGAGCCTGCGAGGATGTGCCATTTATTATGCTGAACTTAGTGTAGTGTACTCCTAGTGTATGGAAAAGGAAAAGAACGGAAGGGGATCCCTAGTTCTACTGTCGAGAGCGAAAACGGCGAGCCTAGGAATCCGGAGTGACGGCGCAGAGGAGAGAAGCTACGCGCGCCGCCACTCACTTCCGCATTCGCACATAGCCTTGCTGAATTCTCCGCTCGGCTCGTTCCTCGCCTCACTCAGAATACGACAAAGACCGATCTGAGTTGAGATCTTGCCCGATCATTTCACCAGCCTGACCTCATGCAAATATTCAATAGTTTCCCAAGGTCTTTGTACATACATGCACGCGCCCAGCGCTTTCTGCTCTATAGTATTGTACAAAGACAGTGAACTCTATCAAGAGGTACTGGTGTCAACTTACAGATACACTCGTGACGGTGGGCAGGCAGCCAACGTCTGCGAGGACCGGGCCCGTCCAGTGTTCGTCGACGTAAAGCAGAGTTGTCAACACGGCGCAGACCACGTCGTTCGGCACGATCGTCGCATTGAACATTGGGCCGGAGATGAATACGGAGGTGTCATTCCACACACTGGTGTCCACGAGTGCCGCCACGGAAAGTGTCTGCATGTAGTTTGTGATGGACTCGCCCAGCACGACGAGGTCGGTCGAATCAATGGAGAGTGTTGTGTCATTCGAGAAGCCCTCACGCACATTGCTGGTATACATAACCTCTGACACGCTGTTGCATGCTTGTAGCTGCGCATCGGTAGTCCTAGGAGTAACTTCCTAACTGTTGTCTGGTGCCTGGAAGCCCGGACAGTAGACCCACCATGTGACGACGAATTTGTCGGCGGCAGTCGAGGTGCTGGAAGACGTCGCCACAATGCCTACAAGTAAGTCACCTGTGAATGTGTCGAGGGTGTTCTGTAGTATGCTGGCCATCTCGGTTGCCGACCCGACATTCTCGCTGTGAGAATATGACAGAAGTGCCGTCAGCCATGAAAGGGAGGCTGAATATGCTGCCAGACTAAATGTTCTGAAGGCATCTGAGCTGGACCCGTATGTTCAACCATTAGCGTGCTATCCCAATCAGGTTATTACTCGAACCTACCGTCCCCTGCGGTCTTTTGTACCCCGTCTACAAGAATACTAAACTTGTTCGGTAAAAGAGCATTACTGCACATAGAGCCAAAAGTTGTATCCGAGTAAGAAATCCCATTGAGCTGCTGGTATCCAGATGTGGCGGCAGTATCCTGCCCGAGGGCTGTTATATTGTACTCGATCGCCGAGATGTTCGAGCGGAACGTGCCGCTGGCAATCGGGCGACGAACTTGCATATATTTTGGACCTTGTGTAAAGATAGAGCCATGACTGCCAGAACACCGGTACTCACCATCAGTATCCTTGCGGCGGTCCGAAGGATTGGCGCAAAACTATCACGGATTCATAAACGTTCATACCCGGCCGCAATAACTGCGAGGGGACTGAGCTCAATATTGACCAATCCACACTGACGTGGAGGCCCTGCTGGATCAGGGTCAGAACGGTGAGTAGTACGAGAGAGGATACGATTCTCACTAGAGTGAACCAATCTTGGTCTACTCCAGTATACGGAACTATGCGTCTCCAAGTCCTCGAAACGACCGGAGATGTTGATGATGACACGGAGACGGATGAAGGTGGGTGCAAGCTTCTCGAAAGTTGGCTACCCATTCGCCCTCAAGGATATTTGGAGCGATGACATTAATCCCGAGGCCGCCACTCAAGAAATATATAGCCTCCTGTAATTGACAGATGACTCCGATAGGTTCCTGGCGACAGAATTGTCATTTGAACAGAGCAGGGAGGGTTGAAGCTCGAATATTTGATTGTGGATAACTCGTATTATTAAAGAGATGTCCCCATTTCGTTGGGGTTTGTTTGGATCCAGCGCTCAATGTTGTACTACTTCTAGCGCTCTGTCTGACACCCCGCTACCGACTGCCACACGCCACTACTGTCTCTCCCCACCCATGTCCCCCTCTAACGTCTCCCTCAACGTCCCATTCCAATACGAGTTATGCAACACGGCATGACATGTTTTCATTCTGCCGGCCGCCGTAGACGTCCGACCACCTCTTTTGTATTCGGGCGTCCGCTGCATTGTTCCTCGTATTTGGTCGGTCTGTTTCGTTTACGGCGTAGTGTGCGGTTACTACTCTGTCCACGCCAAATGCTATCTTGACAGCTGCTGTCGCTACGCTAGCGCGGGTGTGCCTGTTGTCATATAGCGCCACCTCCCAATCGACGGCCATAAATATGGACTGTGCGTGCGTTCCGGTTGCCCCCCATTGACCTTACACCTCGTAGATGTCGACTTTCACTACGCTAGGCCTATTCGCTCTTGCCCACGGGCGACGTGTTTCCTCCGTGACTCGTGCTGGCACGCCTACATATCATTGCCACTATAGCACCACCATTCAATGTTCCTCCGGCGACTTAATTCCAGCTGAGCTGCGCATTTACAGTCCCCGCGACAATTTTCCTGTTCGGGACAATACCGTAGCGTTTGTAGTTGCGAAGCTTTACATCCCTCCTCCTGGTAGTGGATCTACTACTGCCCTTCTTGAAGCATACTCGCTTTTTCCCTGTCCTGGTGACCCATCTTCTGATACCTACGACGACATGCTCCCGGACATGCCCAATCCCTTCGTCTATGGCCTCGGAGTCGTCCGCGGCAGATGGTCTCTTCTCCCCGACAACTCCAAGGCTTTCGCAGTGGAAGTCTCTGATCATATCCGCGATGAGAAGAAAACTTCGACTGTGCTGTGCGTTGCCCCTCTTTCCATATTGTGCATTTTTGACACCTCCGTGCATAGCTGTGTCTATGTTGACTCCGCGCGGTGGAGAAACACGCCCCCACCAAACGACAGTGCGCATATCCACTTCATGGGCGTGTGCTCCCGCATCGATGGAGATGGGAAACTCGGCGTGGACCTTCACGCGATCACTTTCAATGTGGGCCCACCAGCCGTTGGGGGGCTGCCGTCATCCAGGCCGACGCCTACACCGACGCCTCCCACAACGCCTGCGAAGCGACGCAAGTTCAATGCGTCCGCCTCCCCTGCATCCACGTTTGGTTCCCCTGTGCCTGCGTTCGGACCGCCTGTGCTGACTGTAGGCCACACTGGGACCATCCTCCCTGCGCTGCCTTGGCCCGCGTAAGCCGTCGCCTGCTGCATTACGACAGGGCCTTCACACTCATTCTTACTTGCTTAGTGGCCCGTCCGGCACCATCCTGCCTGCAGGCGATGCCCCCCCGGACCATAGTGTTGGCGTTGGCATCAACGCGCATACGGTTAGTCTCTGCCTCCCTACATTGACACTGGCGATGAACATATCCATTACATCTGCAGACGACCCGTGAATCTTCTCCATTTGGCGACGAAGATTATTTGGTCGTGCCGGTGCAGGCACACCCTCCTGGTGAGGGCGCCGCAGGAAGTGGCGAAGTTGAAGTTGGGAAAGTTCCCGCGAAGCGTCGTGGGGCGAGGAAGTGAATGTCCTCCTGCTACGTCTTATGTGTACCATACAACCAACAGAACTGGAAATGTCGTTGCCCCCTGTCAACCTCTGAGAGAACGGTGCACGTGCCTGGTTTGGTGCCCGTTGGCGCCAACACCCGCCCTCTTACTGCCCCAACTGCCGCATACGACACCCGCGCGCCACATCTTTTCGCCCGACGATGGTGTGCCAAGCAATGCATACCCATTAGCATTGTTGCGACATCCGTCGCCTGTTCGACCGACAGCGCCGCCCGATTGCTGCGCGCCACCGTACCTTGCCGCAACCATGCGCCGGCGAGCCCGATGTTTGTCGTTGACAGCTAGGTGTGTGCCATCGATTGCCCTGGTGCACTGAACGTAAGGCACAAGAGCACTTATCCTGCCTAATACTTATGTCTAACAACGTGATATTGTATGTCGGACTGCTGCCACATCCGTTACCTGTGTGATGGCAAGGTGAAATGCAACGCTGCTCGCATTCTCCTCCGTCTGTAGGAGAACATCCACACCCCAGTGCAGACATGCCTGAAAGAGTCTTCCTGTTCTTCCGCAGGTCCGCCACTCGCGCCGCAGCGCAGCGTACGCGCCGCCACATTCACATCACAATGCACCTTACCGACTCACCCGTTATAGGCCGCATGTCCATGGGTTTTCCCGCTGCCAACGACGATGCGACGTTCAATGACGCCGCGCAAGGCCGCATAATCGACACTGTGAATACCGTTACTCCAACGACGGTCCTGGCTGTGCTGCCCACCATTAGGCCCTTGATGGTGGTGCGTCTCAAACTTCTTTCGCATGGCTTACTGCACCTCACACTATCGTCAGCCTAACATTGTGGGATATGACGCTGACGGTGACTTCACGGGAGTGACTGTGTTATTCCTATGGTCCCGCCTGCGCCGCCCGGATAGAGAACTGTTCTCGGCCTACTACGGCGTCCCTTTCTTTATCAGTGCGCCTGCCCCCTCGACTCCCGCTCATCTTGCCTACGTACTCGTGCGTTTCGCCGCCAATGCGAAGTGCGACCATCATGAGCGCGAGGAAGACGACAGCATCCCTCCTCCCCGTTTGGTCCGCCTCTCATATGTCATTTACCACGGCGGTGTGTTGGGCATTATGCTTTACAATAGAGGGATGCGCGCAATGTACCGGGACGCCCTCCAGGATGCGGCCGATTACCCCGACGACAACTACTCAGCAGAGTTTGACGTCCCCCTGAGCACATGGCCTCCGGACAACCTGACGCTGCGCACAAATAATGCCATACGTTCCTGCATTCTCGCCGCAAGGTTAGTGGCTGTTTCCACGTTGCGCGACATGACATTGACATTAGCTCCGTAGAATGTTCATAGACCTGTAGGGAGGATCATGGGAATTCGCCCTCCGTTGCCTCCCAACTGCTGAAACTTTTCTCCGTTATCTGTTCCTGTTGCCTGTGTTCCAAATTGCCATGCCCGGCATCGCCTCGCGTCACACGTTTTGTAACAACGGTGTAGTAGGACTGGATGGTTGCAACTTCACTACTCCGTTTGTATGGCCTGTCCACTCTAACGGTTGTCACCGTTCTACTCCGCATGCCTATGCCACTGCACTATGCCTTCTTAGTACACGTTCAGCAGATGCACCATCGAGACCACGTACAGACATCAAATATCTGCATGGTTTTCCATGGCGTGCTGAACAACTGCACCGTCCCTTTTGATATGCCGCCTGTCTCTGCTCCTGCAAAGTTTTGCCTCCTCTTGCAGCGTCCGGGGGCACCACCACTGTTCCCGTGTAGGTATGCAGGCCTCTCCACCACACATCACCTAACATAGCCTCAGTGACGACATCCTGTGCGCCGTCCGGCTGGACCGGTGGCACTGTTTTCATCACCGACAACATTGATGCCATACTCACCATGGTCAACACCGTATCCCGCGATGGCGTCACGGAACTTTTAATTCCGCTTGCAAAGCTGCTCGCAGTAAGTGTCAGATGTTTGCAGCGGACAGGAACTGACTCTTCCATTCATAGCCAAACAGCGAAATCTATGATTTCGTCCTAAAGCCTGCCATGGTGAACGTCCAAGCCATGTTCTTTTGGACTACACTTTCTGCGGTAGACTGCCATCGCTTCAACGCGCATTACGCGATTGGGTTCACCATTACAGGCCGTGCAGACCTCACCCCATCCCACCTCGCGTACTCTGTCCTGCTGTTCGCCTACAACGCATGGTCATCTTTTGTCGTCGAAGACTTCGAATTCGACCCCGCTGGCGTACCCAAGCTCCGCCATCTCAGTTATGTCCTCGCGCCAGGATCCGTACACGGCATTCTGCTCTTTAACCGCGGTCTCAGTACGGCGTACGGTCTCACAGTGGAGCATCACGCGCGCAGTCTCACCCGCCACGGCCGTCTTATCCCCGTGACGATTTGGCCAGCAGAGGATAATGCATCTTACACGGAGGCAGCCGTCCAGAGCGCATTCAGCGCTGTCATGTTAGTGCTCTCAAATCCCAATGCTGACTCTGCCTGCTCACATTGCATCTCAAGTGCCCTTCTACGGATGTAGAGCCGTCTTCGCGATACAGCAGTATGTACTTTGTTTAGTGTACAAACCAATGTGCTGTATTGCGGCGTCACTCCTGATGCCATAGACGATTGCGTGCGTCGTCTTTGGGGCTGTGGTTTGGGGCGCGCGGACACTCCGCTGAGTCAACTTAGTTGCCTATTTCGGCAATCCCACTTCCCGCCACCACGTCCCCTTGCGCTCAATTCAAGTGCATACCACCCGCCATTGTGTGCTGCCCGCAAATATGGTATTCGAACTTCACATAGTCGTATGTTCCTGTCATCCACCCAAAGGGCGAACACCTCACGGCTGCAACCTCATGTGGACGCCACCATCCATACCATACCAGAACACCCGCTGCATACACACCATGACGCACATTTACACGCCGGCATGGATGAAGACGTGCAGTTGGACACTGCCTCGCCTCTGCGTCTCAATCACTACTTCAATAACTACAATGCGGGCTCCCACGTTCACGTCCGTCGCCGTGCCCTGTAAGCCTTCTCGCCGCAGGTTGGATGATGGTCGTGCCATCTGTGGCGACGGCACCCCCAGTCAGTGCCTATCAGTATATACACAACGTCGGGACGGCTCACACCACTAGCACTGTCGCGCATATTGTCGCCAGCTTCATCCGTGTCACGATTGGCCTCCTGTGCGGTTCGTGTAAGCCTGCAGATGGTTTGGACACAGTGACGCCTGGGCGAACCACTTACCATGTAGTGGTTGTGCGTATTTCTCGCGCCGCATTCCGTCGTTAAATTCCACACAGAATTTGTACTCCACGAGCGGACAGTGTTCCCACCTGCCATCTGCCAAGCTTCCGCCCTGCCAGGTTCCAGGAACATTGCAACGCCTGGTCGCGACGCTGCGTTGCCGGTTATGTGGCACGGCTGTTGCCCCGCATTAGTTCGGCATGTTGTGTTCCGCGGAACAAGACGACATGAGCTACACACAGTCCTAGCTATACCCTGCACACTCTCCTCCCGGACGCCGCTGCACGGGTACGAAGTTACAATCCACTACGAACCCACATGAACACTGACATACCGTCTGAGCAGTAACTAATCCCAGGACTCTCGCCCTATTCACCCGTATGCCCCCTGACCGGGCGAACTGCGCCAACGCCCCACGCAATCCATGGGCAATTGGCCCAATCTCCACTCCAACTTTGCAATGGGGCGCTGTGCGCCGAGGACGCCCGCATCGATGCCCTTTCTGTTTTGTTCTGCTCCTCACAGGCGAGAAACCAGGCTTCTGTTGCGGGCGCGGCGGAAAACAGCTGCATGCGGTGGCTCCCCTTCCCGCGCTCCCCCCCCAGTATGACACATTCTTGCACCATCCGCAAATCTCCAGCCTTTCCCGCTGTTTGAACCTCGTGTTCTCTTTCGCATCGCTTGAGACAACGGCGGAATTTCCCAATGTTGCGGGACCTCCTGGCTTCCTCGCCATACAGGGCAAGATATACCATCGTGTGCGGCCGAACCATCAAAACTCCGCGGTGCGATGGCTCCTCTACGATGGCTTTCTCAGTGACAACGCACCCCATCTCGCAATCGTCCAAATGCTACCTGCTCCGTGGGTGGACAGCATGCGTGCGGCTCTACTGGCGTACAACCCATTCGTACGGCAACTGAAAGTTTTGGCGGACCTCGACGTAGCGCAGTGTCCCGACGCACGCCTCGTCCTCGACGACTCCGGTTCTACCGCCGAGATTGCCGCTATCATGTCGTACGAGAACACCGCCCTTGCCGACATTGGGCCACGCTGCTTGGTCATTGCTCGCAACAACTCCAGTACACAGTCCATCGCGATAGTCAGCCGTCTGTGGGAACCCCTCGCCTACCCGCTGTTCTTTCCCTCAGCGACCCTAGGATGGGGGATTGGTGGCAGCGCTGATGCACTCCAAGATCACGTGCCCGCAGGCGACGTTGGAGCGGATGCTGCGACCACGCAGATCTGGCATTACCGCGCTCGACTACTACGAGAGCCGCGGTTCCGCATTTTCGGACGCCTCACGAACGAATATGTCGTTGACATGTTCAGCCGCAACTTGGAGGCGCGTTTGCACTACATCCGTACCAACCAGGAACGGATTCGTGAGCAGGACGCCGAACTCATGGGTGTCCCAGTCGTACGCGAGAACGAGAACATCTACCTTCCCTCCTCATTTCTCGGGTCGAACCGCTGGGCGTCTGAGCAAATCGCAGATTCACTCGCGATCGCGGCCCAGTACGGCCCGCCAACGTTCTTCGTGACGATGACGTGCAATATCGGATGGCCGGAAATCCAGTCACAGCTCTTGCCAGGTCAGAATTTCACTGACATTCCGGTTGTTGTGGTCCGCGTGTTCCGCAGGAAGCTCGCCCTCCTCGAGGCTGCCTTGAAGGAAATGTTCACAAATGCAGGCAAAGTGCTTTACATGGTTCACTCTGTTGAGTTCCAGAAGCGCGGGCTTCCACACGCACATATTCTCATCAAATACTCGCGCGATTGCACTGATCCGAATTTCGTTGATCAAGTCATCAGCGCAGAGATGCCCACTGACCCTGTCGACGCCGAGTTGGTCCGTAAGTTCATGATCCACAACCATCCTGCCGCAGATAGGCCCGCGTCTAAATACTGCCAGCGCGAGCAGCCAGACGGCACAAGGTCGTGCCGTTTCAAATACCCCAAGGCTCTTCAGCCCACTACGACGATCGACACAGAGGGGCGCGTTCAGTACCGCAGACGGCATGACGGTGACCAGTATGTCGTTCCGCATTGCGTATGCCTGCTCCGCAAGTTCCAGTGCCATCTCAACTTCGAGGCGGCGAATTCATCTCACCTGTTCCAGTACCTATTCAAATACATCCACAAAGGTATGTTCTCTTCAGGTCGAGGTCAAGCAATAACGATTGAAGTGTTTACCACCAGGACCGGACCGTGCTCGCTATCGGGTCCAAGGTGCAGAGAACAACGAACCTATAGACGAGATCGAGGAATATTGGAGCGGGCGATACCTCTCCGCGGGAGAGGCTACATGGCGTATTATGGGGTTTCATGTCACAAAGAAACAGCCCGCTGTGTCATCCCTCCCTGTGCATCTCCACGGCTCGTCCGTCTACCGGCAATATGCGCGGAAAAACAGTGCAGTGGGTGACTCCATGTCGCTCCTAGAGCATTACTTCACCAGGCCTGGGGGGGCATATACCTTCCACGACGGCACTGTGTGCTCTTTCGCGGCGTTGACGTTCGTCGAGTATTTTGCCCTCTTTCGGCTCGCAAAGTACGACCCAGAGAAAGCAGGCTCACCTCGCTACTATGTCGAGTCTGCCACAGGTACAGCGGCTTCCCCGATGCATGTCATCCTGCGCGACCCATCAAAGCCTCACGTGGCGCGAATCCACCCTGCGCGGCCTAGCGAAGGCGAGCGGTTCTATTTACGTGCCCTGCTACAGCATCGCGCCGCGTCGTCTTTCGACGACATACGTTCCATCGATGGCGTGCTGTGCCCATCATACCAACACGTTGCCGCCGCACTCGGACTGTTTGCGGACAACAACGAGGCTGAACTCGCAATTGGGGAAGCAGTCAATACTTTCAGGACGCCGCGCCAGGTCCGCGTACTGTTTGTCCACCTCCTCGTCAACGACTGCGTTTCCACACCTCTCACACTGTGGCAATCTCGTTGTGAGGATCTGTCGAAAGACTTCATCCTACGCAACGGTGGACTGGAAGCTGTTGGCATTGATCTCGCGTTGGAGGAGCTCGGGCGATTTCTGGAAGAGCATGGCAAAACGCTCCGGGATTATGGCCTACCTCAGCCGGCGAACGTCTCACCCGAAGTAGACCATGAAGTTGCTCGGTGGAGTCCCCTGGCGCCTATGTTGCGCCAGCGTGCTCACGACAATTACGGTGTCCTAAACGTCGAGCAGCGAAACATCTTTAACACCATTGTCCACGCAGCGCAGAATGGCATCCCTCTCCGTGTCTTTGTCGATGGACAAGCGGGGCGTGGCAAGACATTCCTCGTCAACGCTATCTGTGATCAATTACGGTCGTCCGGCCGCCTCGTTTTGCCAACAGCAACTTCGGCATATGCTGCTCAGCTTTACCCTGGCGGGCGCACGACCCATTCGGCTTTCAAAGTCAGTGTAATGCCATGTAGTGCCATCACTAGCTCACTCACCTGCAGGTTCCAGTCAATGACAACAATGAGATGCTCATGTCTCCGGTAGAATACAATAGCCCGCGAGCCGAACTGCTCCGACGCACCGCACTCATTGTATGGGATGAGGCGCCCATGGCAAATCGCGCCGTATTGGCGTGCGTCGAGGAGACATGCCGGCGAGTTATGGGCAACACGCTCCCATTCGGAGGCAAAGTCGTCGTGCTCCTGGGAGATTTTCGCCAAACATGTCCTGTCATACGGCGCGGGACTCGTGCCCAAGTCATCGACGCCTCCATCAAATCCTCGCCTCTATGGCCGATGTTCACAGTCCTGCGTTTGCTCACCCCCATTCGCAACGCGGAAGATCTCGAATTCGCGGCCATGGTAGAC
Organism: Amylocystis lapponica; assembly: GCA_022376435.1. NCBI lineage: Eukaryota > Fungi > Basidiomycota > Agaricomycetes > Polyporales > Postiaceae > Amylocystis > Amylocystis lapponica. The sequence goes on from JABYQE010000267.1 coordinate 11,410, forward strand.
GCAGTTGGCGACGGCGCTGGCCCGGACGTGCAGCTCGGCCTCATACGCAACGTAACAGAGCCCGAGGACCTTATAGGCTTCGTATATCCCCCCCATGTGATGCAAAATCCGGTCGCGTGCCTAAAACGTTCCATTTTGGCGCCCACGAACAAGCAAATTGACTTCTACAACAACATCCTAATCAACCGAGTGGAAGGAACACAGAGGACATACCTCGCCGCGGACTCCTTGAAGGAGGTCGACGACGCAGGTGTTGTTGCGCCCGACAGCTACCTCGACTACGTCGCCAGGCAAACGCCGCCAGGTTTTCCCGCACATACTCTCGTCATCAAGACCAATGCAGTGTACCGCTTGATGCGAAATTTTTCGATCGACCGCGGCCTCGTGAAGAACGTCCGAGTGCTCGTTGTAGACGTGGGAAACCGGATAGTGACTGTCAGGATTCTGCGCACAATCGGCACGCAGTCCGTCGTCGACGACGACGACATCCTGATTCCTCGCATCTCATTCACGATGACCCTCCCCTCCGGCCATACTCTGCTCAGACGCCAATTCCCTCTCGCACCGGCATACGCAACAACGTTCAATAGCTGCCAGGGACTGACACTGGACGTCGTCGGGATCGACCTCACACGTCCGGTGTTCTCCCATGGACAGTTGTATACCGCTCTATCGCGTATAAGGCAAAGGGCACATGGCGTAGTACTGTTGAGGCCAGGAGAGCTGACTACGACGAATGTAACATACATGGACATTTTAGTTTAGTTTAATGTCACCTCACCTGCCGGCCTGCCTGCCTGCCGGAGCGAAGCGAAGGCGCCTCTTGTTCAACTGAAAAGGTAAGAGTGGTCGCCGTTGAGTTCACGCAAGAGTAAATTGCTTTCCCACACTAAGAACAGGATAAGTATTGGCATTACGTAAACAGACAGGATAAGAAACGCATTTACGATCGGGCCCTTTGATTGTAATGAGCATTACAACTGACTTTGTATTGGCTCATTAGTGCGGCCCGATCTACTGCAGTACTTACCCTCTGCTGCCTTTCCATCAGCCTGGTTGTCCACAGCTGGTCTCAATTGCCGTTTCAATTACCAAAGGGTGCGGTCGAATAGAGGACAGTACAGTTGTGGCGGCAGAAGGACGCTAGTACTGGCCAGCAGAATACCTACAGCTAATGGCCTCACGGCATTCCTCATTTCCCCGTGCAAGCGTACTCGTTCTTGGTTCGAATGCAGTGCAGACTCTCCTTCCGTCTACGCTTATCTCGCAAGCCGATGCTCTACTGGAAAGCCACAGAATCGAAGATGTTGTCGACCTCGCGGAACAGCAGTCCAAGCGGCTGCACGCCATGACGTCCGTGGACGAACACGAGGTGAGACGTGCTGTATATTACCAGATTGAACATCTGAGACTAACGCAATTCAGGTGGATGAACTGCGCTACGTCTACCAACGAATAGGTTTTCAATGTCTGGGTGAGACGCGTTTCGACGATGCAGGCAGACACCTTTTCGCAGGCGACCTCGATCCACGAGCTCTCATCAGTTATTTCCCTGACCTGCGCGGCGACCTCTTCGGTGCAGACGACACCGTGGATATTTTTGCCGGCGTCGCAGAGCATATGCCTCCCGAAGAATCCATCTATGATATCAGTGAGTAGCCCCCTCTTCCACTTTGCCCACTTTGTCATCTTCCTCCCCCGCACTCCGTTTTCTACATGCTACTCACACCGCACTGTGCCGACCTGCATCGCCTGCTTTCACCTCCCTTTCTCGCTCGTTCACCCCCCCCCGTTGAATTACTCCCGCGCCGCACGTCTCGTCGGGACTGATCCAGTTGTGAGCAACCTAGTCAGGAACTACTCGCCGCATCTGCCACCCAATACCCGCGAAGCACCGCAAACGGTCGAGCTGCGGAACATCCTCGCGCTCACGGCGCAAGACATGTTGGAAGTGTACCTGCGCAAGTGGCGGGTACGGGCTAGGTCCGAGGATCCGTCTGTGGCGGCCAGAACGCAGCCGGTGAAGATGGTATGATCATATCTAGTATCGTGTGTTAGACTCTAAGCTGGCACATGTCTTGCACAGGTCGTTGACACAGTGCTCGCAGAACTGTATACAGCATCTGAGAAGACCCCCGATCTGCATGCGCTCATTGACGAGCCCAACCATATCGTCCTTCCAGCGATAGAGCCAGTGCTTTGGGAAGGCTAGGCGATACGGCGCCCTGTGTAAACTTTACCGGCAGCGCGGTGACGATGAGAAGCTGCTCGAGACTTGGTCCAAGTCAGTACCAATGTTCCCTCATACATATCGCATGCTCACAGACTGTCAGGCTTATCGACGGTGCATGGACTGATTCAACGGTGCAAGACCCGTTGTCGAGCATGTTCACGCTGCTCAGCGAGAAGCGCGACCGGACGCTGACACAGCAATGGGGTATCTGGCTCACGAAGCGTGACACTGAACGGGCGCTCAAGGTTTGCCAGTTTGCTTGCACACTGCCGTGTTTCCGTACTGACAGATTGCGCAGTTACTTACATCTCTCGTGTCGGGTAAGCGGAAGTCTGAAGACGACCGTGCGCTTCTCCAGCAAATCTGCGAGGCGAATTCAGAGGCTGGTGCGCAGTTTTTGGAACACCTAGTGTTACAGAAACGCAGTACCGTGAGTGCTGCCATCGTGCAAACTTGATATTATACTCATAGTACGGACAGGATCCTGACCTGCACATGCGGCTTGCTTTGACATATGTACGCCAGCTGCTGTCATGCATTGCAGAAGAAGCGACATCGAAACTATGGCGGGCGAAAGGTAGGATTCTCTTTTGGTTGGGCATCCGTCACCAACATTTGCTCTTCCCAGCGTCTTCATATGCGTCTGGCCGGACAGACGCTTCTTTCTTGTCATACTTTGCGTCGACAACCCCCGACTCAGAACCCAAACGGGTACGGCTAAAAACCGTCCTCTTCCTACAGGGCTCGACACTGTACGACCCTGCGGCCGTTCGGGAGCAGCTTGTCGAGTACGAGAAAATTCTAAGACTCGAGCTGGCGATCGTCGATGGCAAGGTGCTGCAGTAGTAATCCCCACTTGTGCCTCTCTCATTGTGTCATGTTCAGCTCGGCCAGCATCGATCCGCTCTCTCCGCTCTCGTGCACGATCTGCACGACGCAACGTCGGCCGAGACGTACTGCACACTTGGCGGCGAGATCGTCCCCCCACGGGTCGCACAGTCGCTCGGGGAGCGGTACAACCTACAACCGTGGGCTGCGTTGCTTGTGCCCCTTGCAACGAAAACGAAACCGGGTGTGGTACCCATGAGCAGGCTGGCAACAGTGGACGACGAGCTGAAAAAACGTCTGATCGGGATCCTACTTGAGGTGTACATGAGTGGCGGGTGCGTCTTCTTCCGGCGATGTCCTCGTGCGCTGCTGAAGCCTTGTTCAGCGAAGCAACAGCAGACCGCACCGCGCGGTTCCTCAATGCGCAGGCGATGAACCTCGACATGCTCGATGTAAGCCCTCCGCCGCTCCCGCTTGACTTATCGTGACTCGCTGGTGGCACAGGTCATCGCGCTCATTCCGCCAGAATGGCCAATGCGCGTGCTGTCGACGTTCCTGACACGTTCGCTGCGACGGACACTGCACGCGCAGCATGAGGGCCAGATCGTCAAGGCGGTCAGCGCAGGCGAGAACCTCGCTGTCGCCGAGCGGACGTGGCTTGTGCTGCGCGAGCAAGGTGCGCTGGTCGAGGAGGCCGACGACGACGACGAAGGCGTGGACGAGAGCCAAGGGTTGGGCGCGGAAGCGGAGAAGGGTGCGCCGGCGTCGTTTGACGAGAAGGTTGCGTTACAAGGATACGACCTTGGTGAGGAGAGGCAAACACCGCCAGTCGAGATTGCACTACCGTCACCAAACGACGATTCTACTACGACGTCAGATCCTGGCTCCGAGCTTGGGGTTGGTACATGATATATCCTACCACATCTTTAATATCTAGGGTAATACATTGTTAGCACGTCCGAGGCCACGATACGGGTGAACACGATTGACGGAGTGGTTGAAACTCCTGTCATGCGTTTTTGTATGGTATAGACCAATAAGCGGGCACTAGCTTTCTGTCACCGCTTCTGCTGCCAACAACGCCTTTTCGAACTTGCGCAACAGTACATCCGTATCCTCGAGTCCGACGCTCACCCTCACAAGACCTTCCTCGACGCCATATTGCGCAGCCCAGTCTAGCTCCGCGTAGTGCGCAAGTATCGTGTATGGGCTCGCGAGCGTGAAGTTGGTACCGAGGCTTGGGCCCTTGAGACACGGCAACGTGTCGAAGAACGCGCGTGATGCAGCCGTGGACGTGAACACGAGCGAGAACAGCCCGCCGAACCCACCCGCCGGCTTCCCATCCGCTCCGCGCACGCGGCAGCGGTCATAGTGCTCCCGCGTGACCCACGTCGGGTACAACACGTCCTTGATCGCACACCTGGGCAGAGGCGCGGGGCGGCGAGCGAGCGAGCGCGCAGGAACGAGCATACCGCGAGCGTGTTTGCGTCGATGGTCGCGATGCGCTGCTTGAAATCGCGCGAGTTGCGTTCCATGTAGATCGCGTCCTCGTCAAAGTACGAGTCCTCATACGTCTGCTCGAGGTACGTCTTGAGCGCGCCGTAGTGCCGGCCCTTCGGGTTGAGCACAAGACTGCGGAGGCTGCGTGTCGGTAGAGAACACAGGTGAGTGCAGAAACACGCACCTCCCGCCCATAGCGTTCGCGTCGCCGCTGAAGATTTTGCTGAGACTGCTCACAACGACATCTGCGTACGGCAGCACCTCGACATTGACGAAGTTGCCGATCGTCTCGTCTATCACGATGAGGAAATTGTACTTGTCGGCCAGGGAACGCAAGCGAGAGAGGTCGGCGCAGCGGAGGAGCGGATTCGAAGGGAACTCGGTAAAGAGCGCGAGGACGGGTAACCGGCGGTATTGGCTGAATCTCGCTCGAGTATTCCCTCGAGCTCGGTGATGTCTTCGTCGAGACCACGCCCAAGAAAATGGCAGCCTGGCCCCCATTTTTCTAGAATCTTCAGAGTATCGGTGTAAGGGAACCTGCAAATCATGACTGAGTACAGATGGACGAATCTGGCAAGATATCAAAGGTACCCAAAACAAATGCTCTTCGCGGGAGGACGCGCTCCCAACGCGAGCTGATGTGCGCTCCAGATGGCAGACATACCGGTGGAGTACAGGTACACATCGTCCTCCGTGACCTCCTCGACGCCTCTCGTACTGGGACCAAGCTCTGCATCGTGCCCACCTGCAACAGACCAATCGTTCGGAGCGTCTCGGACTAGCACTCCAGCTATCCTACGGCGCATGGCCTTTTTAGCAGCCGCAGCGGATTCTAGGGGGAGATTGCGACCATAGCGTTCCTCGAGGTAGGTTGTCCTGTCTGAATCCAAGACTTCTCCTATATTTTGTAAAGGTGCATCACGGCTACTGCTCTGCACAGGCGATGCAGGTGGCGAACCACTATAATTGTTCCGCGCGTAGTGTCGATTTTGGGCCTTGGAGGGAGCGCGCAGGACCGGAGATTTGGATTCGCTGGATTCTTCGGGGAGCATGGACAAACAGCGCTCTGCGAGGCGGCTGGAGATGCAAAGGCCGGTGTGCTGCCAGAATTGCTTGGCGAGGGGGAACGAGTCCTCAGGGAAGAAAACGATATGGAGCTCGATGCCAGAGCCACCGCAATCGGGTTGGCTCTCCGGACAGATGAGGAACTGGACGAGGCGTACAGGAACGGGAGAGCCGGCCTTGGTCGATCTGTCGATCATGAACGCACGGCACTGTTCTGCGATTCTGCGCGTGGGGCAGAGGATACAGCGCTCCTTTCCCATTCCAAACTTCTGTTCGCATATGCGTGCAAGCTGGGCCCGTGTGAGATGATGCTTTCGGAGTGCGCAGAAATGGAAACGCACTTTTTGGATGCTGAGATGGATGAAAAATCGCGGGTAGCCAGACACCATAGCGTTGACCACTCGTTTGTCGCCTTCTTCGTACCCAACATTGTCATCCCATGTCGGAAGAGATACAGAGATCGCATGGGCGGTGAAAGGAGGCACCGACGCCCCCAATGCATGTTGCTGCTCGCTCAGCGTGACAGTGGCACTCATCGTGGATGCAGGTCAAGGGGTTTGGATATGACTCGAGTCGTCTGACCAGGCACTTATAGCAGTACTTGTGAGTACAGATGCCGTTCCTCAGCGTCCAACAGCACACTCAATTCTTACGTGGAAGTCCTCGAGCTCCTGATCATGAGCTCAAGCTCTCAAGAACGTGAGAGGAAATGCAGGGCCCGGGGGTGGAATCGACTCGCGGACAGCGTCAATGTGCATGTGGTGCTTTCAGGGTGGACTGAGACGACCGTACGGTGTTCAACGACAGCAGTCAAAAAGACGGGCAGCACAGAGCTGAACACACGCAGCAAGATGCGATTTTGACCATGCGAGAGAGCCGCCATCACCATCCGCTCGGAGACCGCGGATCCGTGGGCGTTGCTTCGAAGCGCTGATGTGGCTGAAAGACGGACCTCCTCCTCGCCGCACACAGCTGAACATCCCTTACCGGCTGCTACCCCTCTGCGCAACACCCCTTCTATTTATCCCTCTAGCTCTTGGCTCAGGACACCCTGCCCTTGAGTAGTTGAGTCCTCAAGGTTCCGAACGGGAAATGAGCCATGTCGAAGCTGAGGATCACACATCGCACGCCGACGAGGTTCCCGACTGGGAAGTGTACAGAAAGCTGAGTCTTCGACCTCGGGGATTCGGGACAGAACGAATAGGCATATGGTGAGAATGTCTTTGTGTAAGGCGGGAATGAGTCCTGAACATCATTGAGGCCGAAACTCCTGCACGTCACACAACCTGCCTTGAGCACGCCTGGCTCTCCGGAGAATCCAGCAATACACGCGGCGACCAACGAAGAAGCGGAATCGTTAAGCCATTCCATGGTCTCTGAGACAAGTGCAGCCTCATCGGTGCACCGGGACGAGCGCCAGATTGGGCTGGATACCGACCGTAGCTTTCGTGTTTTACCCAGTAGGTGAACAGTCTGCATTACACGCGAAGGACATCCTGCCGATACGTGGAATGACATTTAGACAAGACAGAAGGCAGGGAGCACCTCCAGGCGCAGTTGCATTCCCTCATCGTTGCAGTCTTCCGCAAGAGACAGCTGCTTAACTACTTCCAAGTGTGTACCAGTCTCGTCTTAGCTTTGACCAGACCAATAATGCTCCACAAGGGTTACCACGATGTGATTTCCGTGCTCTTTCTTACCCTACCGGAGGACCTACATATGGCATGCGCAGAAAAACTCAGCCTACACAGACTTCGGGATTCAATGGGTGCAAGCCTGGAACCAGTAGTTGGACTCTTACGGTGCGTGGAAGCTGAGGCATAAGTTAGATGCTGATATGTACGAATGTCTTTCTGTAGGATTCTGAAGCGATTGCTTCACCTTGCCGACCCGACTTTTGCATCGCTATTGGAACAGTCTGTCCCATTCGCATTTGTTAGAGAATGTTTCACGAGTCTTATGCACATCCATCGATTTTCAGGAACGCTCCTCTACCATATTTCTCACTATCTCACATCCTCACGCTATTCTCGCACGACGTCCCTACTCTTCCTCTCATTCAGCATATATTCGACTATCTGCTGTGTAGACCGCCAATAGTCGTGGTGTACCTCGCTGCTGCGGTGAGCAACGTGTTACTCTGAACGCTCCGCAGCTGAACCGGGTACCTAACGGGGACGTGGCATTTTCAACAGGTAGTCTTGTCACGGCGAGAGGAAGCACACCGATCAGAGGACGACGGTGAAGAGGGGATGATCCACTCTTTACTTAGCAGTTTGCCGGTAATATACGAAGAGGATGAAGCACGCAAAGCCGACTCTCCGTTACAAGACATCTGCACCACAGAAGATATCACATCCAAACCGGAGGTAGTGTCTGAAGCAGACATCAAACAGGAAGGCGAAGAAATCCTGGACGTCGAGGCCACTGAAGACATCACAAAACACGCCACTACTGTAGACGGTCAAGTCAAGGAAAACCTTGTGGAGGAACTTTCAGATCCGCCATCGTTGCCACCGCTGCCACCTTCTCCAAGTGAGGAGGACAGTTCACAGACCGAGGAGACTGCTTCAGAAGCACAAGTATTCTCAGACGCGGAGACGTCAGTGTCGACCGCAGAGCCCGATGAGATGCCACATCACAAGGTGGAAAGTCCCGAGCTGTCCGAGAAACCTGAAGCAGATCCTTCTGTTGTTATATCCTCCACCACAGTATCCCTTACATCACTGCTCATGCACGCCGATGAGCTGTATTCCATCTACCCGCCGACACATCCCGCGATCGCGCTGGACACCATCATGGGTCCGCAGAGCGTCATGCTCACCTGGTTCGAAGACCCTTCCGAGCTCCCTTCGGACGACGACGCCGAGCGAATGGTCTTGAAGCCCGAGCTGGTCGTGCGCCCGGTTATCGATCCAGAGGACGAGGTCGCATCAGACGACGAGACCGACAGCACGCGCCGCGCACATGAGAAGCAGGCGCGGCGGCGCCGGCGGCTGCGGAAACCTCACCGCCTCGCGGTGCAGCGCAAGACGATGGTGGCGGGTGCGGTTCTCGTGCTCGGTGTCGCGATGGCGGTGTACGGCATCAACGCTGGCGGCGTGTTCCGCGCAAACGAGGTCCACCATGCA